>PVJO010001744.1:0-161920 GCA_004026905.1 Hystrix cristata
TACCCCTATGTCTTCGAGGGTTCTTCCTATTCTATTCTCCAGTAAATTTAATGTTTCTGTTTTAATGTTTAGATCTTTGATCCACTTTGATTTGAGTTTAGTACATGGTGAGAGACATATATCTAGTTTTAATTTTCGACATGTGGTTAGCCAATTTTTCCAGCACCATTTGTTAAATAGGCTATCCTTCTTTCAGTGAAGGTGTTTGGCTTCTTTGTCAAAGATGAGGTATTTGAGTGTGCCTGGGGTTGTTTCTGTATACTTCAATCTATTCCATTGATCCTCAGGTCTGTCTTTTTGCCAGTACCATGCTGTTTTTAATACTGTAGCTCTATAGTATAGTTTTATGTCTGGGACTGTGATGCCCCCTACTTTTCCCCTGTTGCTTAGGATCATTTTTGCTATTCTTGGTCTCTTGTGGTTCCGGATGAAATTCATGATTGTCTTAAGGACTACTTTTAAAGGAGGTAGGACTTCTCAGGAACAGAAAAACCTTAAAGGTCTGTCTGGATATTGATTTTTCTTAAGCATTCATTCCATCTTTTTGTTAAAAGCAGAACTTTATGAGCCCTTTCATATCACCACGGACTGGTAAACTCTAAAACTCCAGTATATGGAGCAAATGTGTGTTGGAATTTGGACTATTTTTAAAAGGTACAGGAGCTGATGTTCTCATGGGTACACTGACATATGCAGGACTAGGTTTCATTAGGCTTCATCATGAAAAGGCCCAGAAAGAGGCATTCAATCACAGATCTTTCACATCGGCTGCTTCATCAGACCTAATAGAAGTCTAACTCGTAAAATCATGGCTCTCCCATTCTCCTTAGAGACATCTTCTGCATAGCTCAAAGCCATGCAAAATCTGGCCCCATAATCAATTCATACTGTACTTGTATTTTAATGAATTTTTAATATTTATCTTTAGAGCAGTTTCAGATTAAAATGGTTGAACAGAGAATACAGGGTTCCCCTATATCCTTTTCATCTCACAGCCTATTACTAAGTTTTGCATAGCATGGTACATTTCTAACTGATAAGCCAATTTTGATACATTAACTTGAATGTTGAGCCAGCCTATCTGGAATAAATTCCATTTGGTCACTGTGTACAATTCTTTAAATACACTGTTGAATTCTATTAGCTAACTTTTGTTCAGGATTTTTACATCTATTTTCATGAAAGATGTTGTCTGTGGTTTCCTTTTCTTTACTATCTTTGCCTGACTTTGTTATTAGGGTAATGCTGACCTCATAGATGAGCTAAGATACTCTTTACTTCTATCCTCTGGAAGAGATTGTAAGCAACTGGAACAATTTCTTCCTTAAATGTTTGGTAGCTTCACCAGAAACCATCCAGGCCTGATGTTTTCTGTCTGGCAGGTAATTACTGATTCAATTTCTTTTTTACAGATGGGCCTATTCAGATTCTCCATCTTTTCTTGTGTGATTTTTGCCAGGTATGTTTTTCTACTAATTGGTCCATTTCTTCTATCTTATCAAATTTGTGCACATAAAAGTTATCCATAATATCCTTTGATTATCCTTTAATGTCATAGGATATATAGTGATACCCCTCATATATTTTATATATATATATTTCTAATATCAGTAATTTTAACTTTACTCCTCCTCTTCCTTTCCCCCTTAGGTACCCTGACTAGAAGTTTATCAATTTTAGTGGGTTTTTTTTCCTTTTTAGTGATTTTTTCAAGAGCAAAATTTTGGATTTTTGCCATTATTTTTTGTTTACTGGTTATCCTTTCTTGTTTTCTTTTTCTTACCTTCCTGTAGGTGAACTGACTTTTTTTTTTTTTTAAAGTGTTCTATTTTGATGTATTGAAAATAGTTCTGAAGGGTTATAGCCGCCCTAGTGGTTGCTGTAGGTATTACACTGTATTTACACAGCTTACGGTCTAATGGTGCCAACATTTTATCAGACTGTGTGATGTATAGGAACCCGACCTCTTCATGTCCCTTTATGCTCCTATATTTGTAACTGTCAATCATTTACTCAACATACACTGAAAGCTACAACAGACAGCTGAAATTTTGCTTCAACATATTTGGAAACCTCAAGTGAAATTTCTTGTAGTTACCTGTATTTTTTACTGTTTTTGTTTAAATCATTTCCTTTGTCTCAAAGACTTCCTTTAGTCATTCTTTTTTTGGGGGGTGGGTAACTGAGGGCCACTGAGCTACATATCCCCAGCCCTTATCTGAGACAAGAGTCTTACTAAGTTGCTAAAGTGCCCAGACTGCGCTAGAGCTTGTGGCTGTCCTGCCTCAGCCACTGTGTGTGCTGGGATTTCAGATGTGCGCCCCATGCCTGGCTCCCTTCAGCCATTCTAGCAGGCAGGTTTACTGGCAACAAGTTGTCTGGTTTTCTGGGTCAGCTTGAATCCCCAACACCATATAAAAAACAAAAATAAAACATCAGACTTTCGCAAATATAAAAACACTACAGATTATAAAATACACCATGAAAAGTACTACAAATTGTCAGAAATGTTTTGATTTCAGAGATGCTACGATGTAAAAGAAAAGGTTCCCTGGTATCTGTGCTATTAACAAATACTGAAATCGCATGAAGCCAAAATTATACTGACACCTTCAGGTATGTTTAAGAGCAGATAAGAGCATAGTTTTCTGGCTATTTTCAATTCTACACTGAAAACTTTTCCCCCCAAATACTGAAATTTTATTTCGAAGTTTAGAGGTTAATATAAAATCATGTTTTAACCCAGCATTACTTTCTGAGGGTCCAAGGCCCACTGGAATCGGGATGGCAGGCATTGTTAAGGAGACTACCTTATATACATTACATTATACGCTAGGCCACTGACACCGAACCTTTAGAGCCTTCAGTAACAGCCCGCTGTGGCACACGTGCCACAGGTTCGTCACCACTGTAGGCCATTTGTTACACAACTCCACAGAGGAAGTAGCATAAGGAAGTTCAGCACTGTGGTGGACTGACATCCAGGATTCCGTGCAAGCTCCCACACTGATAGCATAAAGACTCACCTGGTTTGTCTAGGTCAAACTGGAACAGAGCAGTGAAAAGAGAATGCCACTGTGGGTTTTAGATCACTTACCTTCCTTGAGTGCAGGGGACAAGTCACTCGTCTCTGCACGCCCTGAGCAGAGCCCCATGACTGGCCTGGCAAACGTACCGGGAGTGTCTGTGGCATGTGAATGGTTAAGGACAAGGTCCTCAGAACCTTCAGGGCATCGGCCCTGCTCCCAGTCTGCTGGGAAGATGAGAATTAGAAAAGGAAGCCAACACCTGGAAATATCATGACCTCAGGAACATGGCAAGGCAGGAGAACAAATGCAGCCAGAACCTCCTCACCTCTGGAAGTTTTTCATGCCAGTGACCATCGCTACACATCTGATGAGGAATGACAAATCTACATTAAAATGCTCATTGAATCTCTAAGACATTCTTAAAATGTTTTTAAAAAGTTGAGATCATGCATACAAAACCTCAAGAGGTGGGCTGGAGATTTAACAAAAATGGTAGAGCACTTGCCTTGCAAGCACAAGGGCCTGAGTTTGATCCCTACACCAAAAAAAAAAAAAAAGAACTTCAAGTGGTAAGTGGCAGGATTTGAGAAAAGAGATAGTACAAGGGATCAGAATTTCTTTATTGTTTTCCTACAAAAATCATGTAAACATCAGCACAGACTTTTACTTATCCCCAATTCCAGAATCATGATGACACATTAACTTTATATTTAAAATTAACAGGAGAAAGCGAACAAGCTACCAGATAAACATATGCAGTTCTGTTGCCTTGTTTGGGAAGCCTTCCACACGAAGGCGCAGCAGATCTGTGTGGCATCTGGTGAGCAGGGACTCGGTGCAGAGGACAACGGATCTCAGCAGCAAGTGCTAGCAAGCATCATGGGATGCCTCTCCTCTCCAATAAGCGAAGGGTCAGTACGCTGAGCTCCTGTTCCCACAGGGGCTGGACTTGCTTTCCTTGCAAAGGAATGCCCACATCCACAGACTCAGAAGAAGGAGGTACAGGTCCTCCCAATCTTTACTTTGTTTTAAGTAGACATACTAGCTCCAAGTTTTCCTCCCATCAGGAAAAAACCCAGAACACGCAGCCACATGGACTAGAGGAGGGGAACAAATGGGAGAATTATGCAGCTGCCTCTTTTCGAGACTGTGAACCCTCAACTCTTTGTTCCAGTATGTTCTGGAGTAGAACAGCTTAGCTGAAATTTGGTTTCCAGAACAGTAAGTACTGCAGAGAAGCACCTGGCAGAGCAGTCACAAGGCCTGGTGAGATCTCTTTTCTTCAACCTCCCTTCAAGTTCTAGCTGAGGATGCCTGCCGTGAACGTCACAGCAGCCAGTGAGAACAGAGGCAACCTTCTCAGGGCTGACTCCAAATGAAGAATTAACTACACAGGTTAAAGATCCATCATCTGAAAACCTAAACTCTGAAATTCTCCAATTCTGAAACTTTTTTGAGCACTGACTTGATGCCACAAGCAGGAAATTCCACATATGACCTCAGGTGACGAGTCCTGGTTAGAACACAGGCTCACTAAAAATATCGTGTAAAATTACCTTTCGCTATATGCATAAAGCATACAAACAAAAATGAACTTCCTGCTTAGGCTTGGGCCACGCAACCAAGACACCTCATTATATACAAGCAAATATTCCAAAATCTGAAGTCCAAAAATCTCATCCCAAGTATTTCAGATAAGGGATACTTAATCTGTACCAGGAACTTGGTAGAGAGCAAGGGAGTCAGGGCCTCTGTTCTCCTGGATTCCTATGGACACCAGATCCTTTCATAATGAAATCCTGGAGGCTGAGCTGGCATTCTGTCACAGATATCCTCTGGACATTTTTTAGCCCTGGAAGAATGGGCTAAAATACGGGGAGCAGGCCACTGTGTTTTTTCTTGCATGGTGGTCAGCCCTCATGCTGTAGGGTGTACAGTACTTTTTTCCCTACTTTTACTTGGCTCAAACTTGCTCTGCAGAGTCTGTTTCTTTTCCTACCTTTAATAAAACTTTGCTACCCTTAAAAAAACAAAACCCAAACAACAACAACAACAACAATACAAAAAGTGGAGCAAAAAGCATGGCAGCTAATATACAGTAGGCGTCCCATAAATGCTTCTGTGTTGGTGATAGTATTTTTGTCATTTATTGAACAGCAACTGTGTGCCAGACCCTGTGTTTGCTGTTTTATATTTTATTTCCAGTAGGTGCTATTACTCTATTTTTTAGCTGCATTAAGTCAGAGATCCACTTTATTTAGACAAGGTTAAAATATTAACTAGGAATGTGCAGCATTTGAACTCAATTCACCTGATTTAGAAACCTCATGTCCTTTACATTTTTGAACATTGCTTCCTTAAACTGTTACTGTACTTCTGAGGGAGCCAGACAGAAACTGAAAATAAGCTTCATTAAAGACCTAAGATTTAAGGCCAGGAGAGGTGGCATACACCTGCAATCCTAGCTACTTGCAAGGATGAGACAGGAGGATTCCAAGTTGGAGGTCACTATAGGCAACTCTGAGACCTTGTGTCAAAATAAAAAATAAAAAGCTCTGGGATATAGCTTAGTTTTAGAGTGCCTGTCTAGTAGGTGCTGGGATCCTGGGCTCAACTCCAAGTTATCACAAAAACAAAAAAACAAAAGCACAACAACAAAAAAATCTAAGAAGCAAGGAGTAAATAATATGAAATAAAACAATCAGCCCTACCTGGGAAAGAATAAAAAAGTGCCGTTAATATGTGAGAACAGATATAAATTCTAATTAGATTTTTTTTTTTTTTGCAGAGGGCTGTCAGGACAAAGTAATAATAGCATTCTCTCTACTTTCCTCCCTTCTCAAAAACTGGCCATGAGCACTCTTCATGCTCCATCTGATTAGGCTCCCCAAAACCAGGAGACACCGGGACAAAGAGCTTGTCAGGGTTACTCTTAGAGTCTCCACAGCGAGAGGCGGCTGGTAGATGGCACAGCACTAGGAGCTGGGGCTCAGCTTCAGGGCTGGGAACAGGGGATGGGAACAGGGACTGCAAGGTATCTGGCCTGTATCTGTCACTTCTCTACACAGGAACCAAGTGACCCTCCTCAGGAAACACTGTTCACTTCATCTCAGGATAGGCCAGCAGGGGAGAGTTCAGAGATGGAGAAACGAGAAAATGAATTAGACCAGGAAAGAGCGTTTAGTATCAGTGGAATTAAAGCCAGACTCCTCTGAACTGGGGAGATGATTAAAATCTTAGTTACTATGGAAAGAGCTTGTTAATGACAACTGGCTGCCTTCAGATGCCAAATCCCGTTATCCTCTCAATCCCTATACAAACACCAAGAGTTATGGACATAGGCAGGCCCAGGCCCCCTTTTCTTCCCACCAATGCTGCAGGATCTGACTTCCAAGGGCTTTTCCTGACAGCTGACCGTAAACCAGAATTTCAACGGTGTGGCTAGGACTATTCTGGAAATCTAAATCAGTGTTTTCATGATTGGTCTTGGTGTTCAGTTTAACCTTCCAGAGACATTACTACTTATGTTTGTTGTCAGTTTTAAATGGATGCAAGTGTAAATAACAAGATTTTAAAGACAGCCCCGATGAAGTCTAAACCTATCATTTTCCCCAACTCCAGTTTTATTTAGAATTTATGAGCTCCCATAAAGATGATCTTAAAGAACATATGTGTATATATGTATGTAAAGTACAGATGATACAGGAGCTTCTGAGAAATGATTTATTAGTGAAGATTTATTAACTGTATAACCTTTGAATACCAGAGAAACTTCATTATGGACAAATCTGCATGAAGTTCCCGGTTTCCAAACTTTGGTTATGTGAATACGCCTCAAGCACCACAGAAACCAATCCTAATTTAAAAAGAAAAAGTCTCAAGAAATAAATAAACAACAACAACAACAACAAAAAATCAACTCTCTTGCATCTGTTTTCTTTATACTATATGAAGAGAATTCTATTTTGTTCTGTATTTCCTTTCATCTTGATCAATTTCCAAAAACAATGTCAATAAAAATTGATCAGGGAAAAGGACAGATAAACCATTAGAGATAAAGTTGGTATCTCAAGACAATGTCTGGAAATTAGTCTGTCTTAAATAAAAAACTGTTTTAATCTAGAATATTTGCATTATGCAATATGTATGAGAAAAACCCAATTCTTAGTTTTTGAAATTTAAAAATTCAAACAACATGGAGGCTAAAAGAGAACTGGGGATCAAAGGCTCACAGGGACACTTGCAGCAAAGCCCATGACAGAGATGCTTGGATTTCAACGTCTTTCTGGGCTCACTGGCACTTGCTAGCTGTAGAAGCAATCTGTATAACACACAGGCATGAAGAAAAAGATCTGACAGCTGAGCACCTTTTATGGGGTTTCACAAGAAAGCTGATGGGCAAAGGAAAACAAAAACAAAAACAAACAAACAATCAAAAAACCCCCAAAGACTGAAAGAGAAGAAAATGGGAAGAAAACATAACTAACCCTATGTAAATCAGGATGGAGGGGGCCCAGATGTCCAAACTGACAACTTCATATGTGTAGATGGGATTGCATCTTTGACTACAAATATGGATTATATACACACTTATATTCACTTAAGTCAGTCCATATGTTACACCTGACATGATGTCTCTGAGCGGCGGGAGGGGGCTCTCGTCCCTCGGTCCTTCAGGTCCCTATTCTCTGCCCTGCCTGGTCAGCAGGCTCCACATAGGACTCAACGGCGTGGTATATGAATGGATAAAGCTTGACATCCGGCCCTGGCGTGGAGCAATTTCTGCATTCTTCATTGTAGTATCGTAGCAATAGCTTATATACTTCTCCTAGAGAGGAAAAGGCCAGAACAATTCACACACTAAGATATGTAGAGAGAAAAATCTTCAAAAGAACACTCCAGTTTTATCTTAATCTAAACAGCTTGTGCTCAGATTTGGCCTTCGAAACTATAGCATGAGTCTATATACCTAGAAGGCTTTTCTGGCACACACTTAAAGAATCTACTCAGCTCATGAACTCAGCAGGCTACATATAGTGCATCATTCATGCTGTCTTGGGAGGTCATGGAAATCCTAGTTGCATACGCTCAGCTCCTGAGGCAGTGATCACGCTGGAGGAGCACACTACATGTCTTATAAATACGCCCTCAGCCTGGAGTAGGTTAGAATTTATTTTCATATGTTTTCCCCCTTTTATTTTTATTACTTTTGGCTGTTTCCTCCTTTGGTGTTGGAGATTAAACCTAGGGTCTTATGCATGTTAAGCACGCGCTCTACCACTGAGCTATACCTCAGTCCCCCTTTAGTTTTCTATACCCAGAAAAGTAAAAATGGATAGTAACTCTAGCTTCTTGATCTTACTCTAACAGGCTGACACACTCATTCAAATCACGGATGAAACTCTGGCAGAAAAACAGACTGCAAACAGCCCCTCCATGCTCTGCCCTCCCCTCTCAAAGTCATCTGTTCATTCCTTCTAACCCACCGTGATCCATTCAGATTTGGCAAGCGCTTCTCTCGGAAGTGGACCATCCATCTAGATACCCAGTGTCAGGATTGTTTCCTACTTACCAACAGTCAGCTTCCTCTCAGTGAGGAAAGTGTGCATGCTGTAAATGTCTCGCATCAATTCTGAGTCCCCAAACGTGAAATAAGCCACATCTCGCTCGGCTGCAGCAGCTGCCAGGATCTGTATTAAGGCTGTAGCAAAGAGAAAAGATGCAGCTGTATGATGACACTGTGCATCAAGATACCTTTACCTCTTCCAGCCAGCTAAGTTATAGCTGGAGTGCCATTACTTTATCCAAATTAAAGATTTATAAGATGAATATGCATGTTATTAGATACGGTGAATACAAGATGGCCATAAATCATCTAGTTGTGTGACTTTTCAGATATGCTGCTGAGAATATCATTAAGCCACCGAATTCTCATCCAGACACCTTTTCTAGACCATAAATAAAGGAAAGTACATCTGAAGCAGCAAACCAAGGTACTCAAATGGTGGTATTTATATTCACTTCTATTAATCTGGAAATTGAATTTTTGTGTTTACTTGCTTGATACAATAGTTTGTCTTATTTCACAGTTCTGGGTCTTTGTATCACAGGCACATCTGGGAGGTTTTAATGCTCCTATTAACGCCTGGTGAGCATTCCCAAAGTGGGCTGAAAAGCACACCTGAGTCTTTCCTGCACCCCAGCTCCCCCTGCTCCTGCAGCCTGGAGTCCCCGTTACTCAAGACACCAGACCTAATTCTTGCTATGTTGGAAGAGCAAAGCAACTGAGGACTACTGTCAAAGCCACAAACCACTATGCTAAAGAATGATTCCAAAAATAAAATTCTGTTACAGTCTTAATCTCAATAGGTAGGATTTATTTTAAATAACAAATAAACTGAACATAGTTCCAATAAAAAGTCCTCTTGATAGTCATGTATCTTTTACTTCACAAAAGGGAAGGTGGGAGTCAAATTAAAACATTATAGAGGATATCTATAGTTTTGCTTTTTGACAGCATGCTAATATTTATTCCTCATATTTAAAAAATAAGAAGAATAAGAACAGAGTTGGGCATGGTGGTACATGCCTGTAATCATATCACTCTATGATGCTGAGGAAGGAGGACTGCAAGTTTGAGCCCAGCCTGAGCAACTTAGCAAGACTCTGTGGCAAAGTAAAAAATGGGCATGTAGCTCAGTGAGAAGGCCCCTGGGTGTGATCCTAAGTAACCTATAAGTGAAAGCAAACTAAAACAAATGAGCTTTATTTAGTTCAAATGAGTAACACAGCTACACTGAAGGGGAAGGAAAAAGGAAAAAATAACCCAAGTAACTTATGACTACAGTATTTGACTACCCTTAGTCTTGGGCAAGGAGAAAAGAATTAAAAACAAATTCCCAAGCCTTTTACCAGGTTTGCCTACCACAGTAGTACAGGTGAAACAATTCTGAAATTCCTTCTCAGGGTATCAGAGGCCTGAGGGCAGGATAAAGTGTGGATGTTGTTGCGAGCTGAGGTTCTTGCCAAGATGGAAAGAGGGGAGAGAAAACAGAACTCTGTGCTGTGGATGGATATGGAAGGTGCTGGAGTGTGCCTGTGAGGTCTAAATGACACATATTTGCATGAGTGCTTATGCTCACATTTCTTAGCTCTGTCAGCTGACGGGGACAGAACACCAACACTCCAGTAGCAGTGAGCACACTTAGTGCCCAAATCTTGGTCTCTAATACAATTCTCCCTGAAAAAAAATCATTCTTTGGAGAAATGTCTGCTTTCATGGTTGGGACAAGGAAGGCACAAGATGAACCTAGAACATTATGCTGTATCAGAAAGTAAGGAAGTGCTGAAAAAATGATGGGAAAAAACTCATGGGAGGTTATCACAATAAAATGGGGGTCAACTTGAAGGAGCTCCCAAATCTAGCCAAGTTAGGCACTGAAATACTAAGTACAGTAATTAATTACAAACCTTTGAAAAAATATGCATCCTGAAATCCATACTGATGAATAGGCAGATACAACAGAGGACAGGAGGGAGGGCTCTTGCTGACAGGAGAAAGCAGAGACTAACTGGAAAATTGGAGAGAGGGCCACAGGAATCATGAAGAGATGCTAAATCCACTGGAAACCTTGTCTTACAATGTCTTTCCACAGACTGCATACTATTTACAAGGGAGAAAAAAACTACAGTTCTATTCCATGGAGAAACCAGGCAATGCCTTTCCCAAGTGATCCCAGTGCAGGTTCTACTGGTGTCCAATGCCACCCAGTGTCTCAGGACAGCATCACGGATGTGGGTGCTGACCGACAGTGCTGGGCCTCAACCTCAGCACAAAGCAGCAAACCAACAGGCCAGGTCACAAAGGACAAAGCCCGTGGAAACACTGCACACTCAAAGGGAGGCTAAAAGACATGGTGCCGAAATGCTCTACCTGACACTGGATCCTATGCTGCAGGAAAAACGCTACAGAAACTCATTTCTGTGAGACAGAGTCTTACTATTGTAGCTCAGGCTGGCCTCAAACTTGCGATTCACCTGCCTCAGCCTCTGGAGGGTTGGGATTACAGGCGTGTAATAACTGGCTCAGAAAGACTTACAAGGTCACCTGATATAATGAGAATATAGATGAGAGTAGATAAAAATATCAATGCATATTTATTAATACCTAATGTGGTTAAAAAGATAATTTTTCCCATTAGGAAATATACATTGATATATTTAGGAAAGAGCATGATGTACGTAACTTATGTCTGAACTGCTCAGGAAAAAAATACATACATGTACATAGAGGGAGGTATATTTTTACTTTTTACAAATTTTAAATTATTTTGAAATGAATAATGTGTAGGAAGGAAAACTTCTAAGAATGAGTAAAATTTGGTATAGTTGCGTATCCTCCAGATTTGGAAAATATGTGGTATTAAATATTGAGAGATTCTAAAATATTATCGAAGTATGTCCTAATAGCCAAATAAGTATTTGTTCAGTATCTATAACCTGGGAGGGATCATGACTAGGTCTCATTAATCTCAGTGTTGAAATTAATTAATTTCAAAACAGAGGTAAGTTTTAATTAAAACTGCCCAACCAACTTATGCATACATGGAAGCTCCAGTACACTCATTTTAAAAGGTTCTTAATTAACCTAAACTGCATAACAATGGAAACTAATGAACTGTCATCTTCCTCTACCAAGAGGTACCATATCTTACCTTTTAGAGAGAAAAGCCCCTTTGTCCAATTTCCTATAAGACTACTGGTCATTTGCCATTTATGAAAACAAAATACTGTATTAATTAACACTTAAAATTTTATCTCCTTAGAGATAAGTTTATCTTCTTAGAATTTATTTTAAAAAAAGTTCCAGAGGACATTTGCACAATAGAGTTTGGCATTAAACTTGACAGTACTACCAAAAAGAGGTTGGATTCTAGTAAGAGTGAGAAGAAAAACCAACTTGCATCATGTACCCCATCCCCTTCTGCGGTGCTGGGGGCTGAACCCAGGACACTGTGCATGCCTGGCAAGCATCTGCCACTGAGCTAGGTGCCCAGCCCTGTTTCATACCCATTCCTGTCTGAGGCATGCTGTTCCATGAGCAGTCAGACTGGGAGGTGAGTGACCCACAGTTAGTCCTCACCTTCTGTTAGCTGGCTTTAGCCAGGCACTGGACACTCGTGGCCTCATTTTCCTCAGCTACACAATGAAGGGAGGCGAATGAGATGACCCCTAAACACTCTTTCAGAGTTCAACATTCCATAACTGCTATTCTAATTAATCTTGACCCTAGGTACTTACGTAGTCAATGACAAAAGCTCATTTAAACAGCACTGGATGCAAACCCCATTGCGACATCCCCAATGTTCTGCAAATCCAGAGATATGCCTCATGATTTAAATGAGCTCTCTTGCACTGAAAGTTAGATGGAATAAATCACAAATCTAATAGGGCGTGTGGACTGATTCCAAGTCTGATATAAAAGCATTGAAATTTAACTACAAGCACAACTAGGTGCCAAGATAATCACTTAAATTAACCTACAGGGAGCTAGGTTTTAATTTTCTTTTTGGCATCAGTGTTAAACTATGAAGAAAAATGCAAATAAATATGAATAACAACCTCAGAAAACAGTTTATAGCATCCTTTTGCAACAAGTGAACCCAGAAAAAAATGGGTAAATGATGGCTACTGTGCCACGGGAACGGTCTGTGGCATTAGCAGGTAATATCAGTAACACTTGCTAACCCCGAGCTCTTACACACGGGCACCTGTTCTAGCACCTTCACCAGCCCTGACTCGTGACTCACAGGATGAACTTAATCCTTACACAGATGAAGGTAATTATGAATACTATCTGTTTTGAAAATAAGGAAATTTAGGTCCAAGAAGGCTAAGTAATTTGTATAGGGTCACCTTGCCAAGCCTCAGAGAAGCAGACATTTGACCCCAGCAATCTGACTCACAGGTCCTCGCCCACTCTGCTCCCACTGCCACAGCCAAGCAGACTTCGCCACGTGCCGGCACCAGAATCTCCCCACACTTTTTACGGCAGTATTTAAGCGCACTCTAGCAAGGAGGCTCAATGCGTACAGACTAGAAAGCAAAACCCATGCCCTTCCAGTGAAACCGAGCTCTTGTATGGCTGGCTGCCCCGGAGGCCGAGGCCCTGCCACTGGCCCCACAGTGCTCTCCTTGTCACAGGACAGTTCCTCCAGGCCAGCTAGTCTTCCCTAGCTGCTTTTTCCTCTGGCTACTGCTCTTAAACTTGACTCGCTCTACTCCTCCTATTATGGACACTACCTGAAGGTTCCACTTTTGCTCTTCTTACCACTTTAGGGGCACGCTCTTCAATTCTACCATCTCTACGCTGGCAACTCCCACAGCTAGACCCAGATCCAAAATAAACAAAATTACAAAAGCACCGGCAATGGTTTCAGGCCTGGTTTGAATTCTCAGTGTGATGACAGGCTAATTACTCACCTCTCTATGCCTCAGTCTGTCCTCCTACCAATACAGAGAACAAAGCCTTCCTAAAAGACTGTTGTGTGCCTACACAGGTGAAGAATTTACTTAGCACAATTCCCAGAACAGGGAATGCACTCATTCAACACATTTTCAACCGACAGCGATAGCAACAGTAACAACGAACATGCAGTGGGTTCTAAGGAAGGTGGGGCAAAGTCAGAGTGTCAGTTCTGTCACTAGCTGTGTCTCTTTGAGCAAGGTTTGTTAGCCTATCCAGAAACTTTGGTTGCCCATTCTTACAAATGGGGCTACAAACTGAAGGTTAACTACACAAAGAAAACGAGAAAACACAGTATCGTTACCCTGGCTGATATCAAGTCCCAGACAGTTAAAAAACAAAAATCCCAAAGCCATTTCCCACACTCATTAACTCAGTGGCATCTCTTAGGTGCCGATAACAAATATTTCAGCAGACACAAGGCCCCAATCTAAGTATTGGGGCTACAAAGACAGCAACAGGGTGGTGCTGAGGAAGGAGTGCTCTCACTCAGGCAAGGCGGGGAGAGGAATGGAGGGTACCCCTTCTGGGAGGAGGAAGTAAACCCTCAGGCATGTGGTAGGCAGGCAAGGCAACCTGGTGCACAATCCCACCCTTCTACCTTCCCCACAGACCAGTCAAAAGGCTTGGCCACCCCCAGCATGGAAAAGGACTCATAGGCATTGTCCAGATTCACACCTTTTCCAGATTAATGGTTTTTCTGGAGTTCAGCTATCTTGATTCTAAAATGGCAAAGAAAACAGTAAAGACATTATTGAGGTTTGATATAAATAGACATAAACTCAAGAGTAAATTTATACCACGTTTTGATATCTCAGAAATCTTTCACTTAATATAAACATGTCACAAACTCTAGCTGGAAATCTCAATCTCAGTAGGAAAGTGTTCACAGTTTACTGACTTCCTAGCTATGATAACATGGCTCCAGGAAAAGGAAGGTATCCAAGCTGGTCCAGTTTAAGAGCCCAGGCAAGAGGTGAACCTACACACACAGAAAAGAGGAAGCATAGATCCTAGGATCGTCATCCCCATGGTCAACTACATCCTGCCTTTCTCAGCAACATCGGTCAATAACCTCTCTGTACAGGAGGAAAAGATAAGCTTTTGTCCTGTCTTTTTTCAAATAGAGTTTGAATGTGGAAACTCCTCAATTTACGATGGGCCTATGTTCTGATAAACCCACAATTCAAAATATCCTAACAATGCATCTAGCCACCTAACCCAGCACACAGCCTATCTTAGCAGCACAGCACAATGGAACATTGGTCATTCTTCTTCTCGATCATGGGGCTAAGTGTGAGCTGCTACTTCCTGCCAATGTGCAGCACCTTGGGAAGTATTGTACTGCACAGCACTAGCCTAGGACAAGATAAAAAATTTAAAGTTTGGTTTCTGCTGAACTTGTGCTGCTTTAGTACCACTATAAAGAATCACTATGCCAGGTGTGGTGGTCCATGCCTTTGATCTCCATACTTGGGAGGCTGAGGAAGAAGAATCACAAGTTAGAGGTCAGTCTGAACTATACAGTGAGACCCTGCCTCAACAATCCAAAACAAGCAAACAAAAACACTGCGAGTTGAGTGCAGTGGCACGTGGGCTACTTAAGAGGCTGAGGCAGGACAGCAAGTTCACAGCCAGCCTGGGCAACCTAGGGAGACCCAGTCTGAAAAATGAAAATCAAAGGCCTGGGAAAGCTCAGTGATAGAGCACTTGCCTAGAGCAAGCCCCTGGGTTCAATACCTGAAACTGCCACAAACAAAAGAACCCAGCCTGGAACTGTCTGTAGTTAGAAGGCATTGTGACCCCCCCACCCCGTGGCAATATTCCACAAACACCTCTCCATGGAAGCAGATATAGCTGTATAACTGTTTTTAACGGCAGTGTAATATTTTATAACAGAGATATATCTCTTTCTTTTTAAAAATAAGTTTTAGGAACCAACTCCCCAACCCCCCACCGAGGGCCATTACAATAACTACTTCTCATGTGTTAATGAACATTCAAGCGAATGAAGAAGGCACTATCAATGAGTTATTCCCAAGTTCAATTCTAATAACTGAGAAAATAAACCACACAGTGGACATCTTTGAACACTACACCTGACAGCTGCCAGAGCAAACACAGCTGCAGACTGAGAGAAAGGCTTTTAAGCCACAAAGACCCAGAAAGACATAGAAACATTTATGAAGCTCTCCAAATTGCCCAGCACAAATGACCAAGGCTTATAGCAGACCTGGCTCCAGGACTGATGACATGAACCTACTCATTCATTTTACTTAAGAGAAAGACAAGAAAAAAGTGTTTGTCATAAAATCAATAAGCCTAGCGTGAAAAACAGGTTTCCTGAAACAAATTCAGGATGATAAAGAATTTCATAAAATAAAAACCTAACTCTCCTTTTTTTATGGACTTTCAAGCACAACAAAAAAAAAAAAACACTGCAAAGTTTTTGATTTTGCTCTAGAAGAAAATGTGGGCGAAAGGATGATAAGACAGGAAGATCTTTTTCTAAGTACACCACAAAAATGCATGCACATTAAAAACTATGGGTGGCGACAGCCCAAAAGGCCGATATAAATTTTAAAAATTTAGAAAAATGCCTGTAAGATAAGGCCATTAGACAATTAGTATTTCTTAACATACAGAGTTATTCTAGCTATTGAAAAATCAACTACTCCCAAAAAGGTTAATTGTCAGAAGACATTAAAAAAACAAAACAAACAAAAATGTCCAGCAAAACACATGAAAATTGTTGAACCTCAGAGAACTGAACAGACTGACAAGTCCTGTCCTTGTGAGGCTGCTCAGGCAAGGAAAACAATGTAAAGTGATACCGGTAGCCTTTCAGAGGCAATTTGCATTGAGTGTCAAAATGTAAATAAAGGATGCTAATCTTACTTCTAGTAATTAACTGTCGGAAGATAGCTTATATATATAATTCCATATTGGTTATAATACATGATAAGGGAAACAAATAACTACTCCTGAATGGAGAATCTATATCTATCTACCTAACTCAGAAATATAATGGAAGCCATTAATATGTCAACACTATAAGAGCTGATCAACAAATATGGTGTGTTTAAATAAAAAAAAAATTACAAAGACATATTACCATTAATCCTCCTCAAAAACTTCCCCTTGCTTTGATACACTTATGCCATCGTTTTTGCCACTTTCTGAAGCATATCTGGAAGTCCTTTTCAGTTTCGCTGTTCTGGCTGCCTCAATATCCAGAATCAATTCAAAACATTTACCTTTCATGGTCATTTTGACTGTCGGGAAGAGCCAGAAGTTGGATGGTGCCAGATCTAGTGAAAGCTGGATGAGGACACTGTCATGTTTTCATTTGACAGAAACTGCTGTATATGTTTTGAATTGGTTCAGGACATCAAGGCAGACAAGACAGTACAACTAAAGACAAAAAAGGGGGACTTCCAGACCTGTTTCAGAAAGTAGCAAGAACGATGGGATAAGTGTGCTCATTGAAGCAAGGGGGGGTATTTTGAGGGAGATTAATGGTGATGTGTCTTTTTACACATACGACATGAACCACATGTTTTGATCACACTGGCCACATCTACATTTGGTGTTGAAAACTTCATGAGACTGCGGGGTTTTCAAAAACAGAATGCACAGTGTGACCTCATTAATATCAAGTGGTTATACACATTGTTTCAGATGTCCAAAAGGATGGACACCAAAATGTTAACGGCAAATTTTGGTGATTTTTACATACTTACAGTAATTGTCTGGATAGTCAAAAGATATAACTGTGTCATTTTTATAAAAATAATAACAAGCTCTTAACACTAGGGAAAGGGCAGTTACATTATGACAGACTCAACTGTTCTGTTCCTAAGGAGATGGATTTTATCCTGTCTAGTTTGGCTATCAAGACCATGTCTGTTTTCTTTATTACTTTGATAATTACCACAAAACAAAGAATTTGTCTGGGCCTTGTCCTAGGTTCTTGGCAGCAGTTTTAAAATCCCTTCCATAGGCCAGAGAGGTGCTAGTCTTTGTTATGCTAATGAAGTTATTTGAGAGCCGAGGGAGACCAAGTTCAGTCACAAGGTCAATGAAATAATCAATCTTGCCCATGTAATGAAACCTGAATAAAACTGCTGGGCACTAAAGGTAGGCGGAGCTCCTGGTTGAACAAAGATGTGTAGGGGATCATGGGGAGGATATCAAAGATATCCTTCCATCTTCTCTAAGCCTCACCCCATGCATCCTTCCTAATAAAACAGCTGCTCAAGTACAGGGCTTAAGAGTTCTGAGCTACTCTGATGAATTACCAAACTTGAGGGGTCCAAAGGAACTTCTCAAATTGGTAAGCAACCAGTCAGATAGATACAGGTGGCCCAGGTCTCCCCAGATGTGCAGTCGCAGCCTGAAACGAGGGCTCGGCTCCTAATCTGTATGTTTGGCACTAATTCCAGGAATTTAGGGTCAGAACTGCACCATACACAACCTGTTGGCATTGGGCCAGTTAGAATGAAATGGAACAGTAAACAATCTTAAGAAATGATACTTTCAAAAGTAGAACAAATGTCATACAGTAAGCTGGTAACAGGTCAATAGCTTTGTTGATCAGGTTCTGTGATCTTTTTCTGCCACATACAAGGAGAAGGAAGAAACAATCATGGTTTCTGGTGTTGCATCCGGTGAGGCTGCAGGAGGCTACCGGTTCTCCTGAGAAGAGATCCTCTGCTCCCCTGGTCCGTCTCTTCACCCCGGCAAAGAACACAAGGGGCGATGTGAGGCTGACTCCAAACTGAAGAACCCTCAGGTGCAGAAGGAGGAACTCAGGAAACAAAAGCAGGCGAAGCAGAAGTTTACTTATAACTGTGCGGCAGGGAGAAGCTCGAGATGGGCTTCTTAGCATCGTACCTGGGCTTCTTAGCATCGTACCTGGGCTTCTTAGCATCGTACCTTTGCCCTGTCCCTATTTACGAGGGTAAGCTGGTCTCTATAAACAACTACTACACTGATTGGTAAAACCTAAGCCAAACAGGGTCCTAGCCTTTGCTTCAGGGTGAGCTAAGGTTAAAGGGATCTGAGCCACGTAGCAAATACATGCAAAGGTCCCACAAAGGACAACTTCCCTAAGTACATACACTAAGCTTGTGGTCACCCTTATCATCTCCACCAGATCAGACCTGGGCCATGTCTGATGCTGCCCATTTCTCCCTAACTGTCCCTACACCGAGTGCCCCCAGGCCTCTGCATCTAGGCTGTGTGGACAGCTCTCCCTCTCTCAGCCCACGGTAGCATCATCTCCACCACAGTGCTCATCACTGCTTGCCTCTCTCATAGGCGGCCGGCCTGTGACTGTCAAGGCCCGGCCCATGTCTTTCTTCTGCACTCTCAGTGCCAACCACAGTGCCCAGAACATGGAAGACAGCCCATCGGTTTGGTGAAGGAACGAGTCAGTGACATAGCTCTGCCCATAAAACTCCCTCGAAAAAAGGAAAACGTTGGAGTGGGTGGTTTGGTTTGGTTTGAAATACCACAGTCTCTTTGGATTCTTTTTTTCTCCCCCCCCCCCACCGTGCCCCTGCGAACTTTCTACATTCAATTAAATCCTGTGTCTGACAGATCAAAGAGATAAGCAATCTCTGCACAAAATAGTAAATGAGACTAAAAATTCCTTCAAATGTAAGAAAAAAAGAGGATGGTGTCAAATAGTCTTTCTTTCCAGGCTCTTCTCGTCTCTATGACAGAACATCAGAAATGAGGCTTGAAGGACTAGCTTTTTTCCCGGCCAGCATGTTATTCTACGGTACAACAACTCACCTTTTAATCTAGCATCACCCCCAAAGGCACCACAGCCCCAGTTTCCCGTGGCCACCGCAGAGAGGTTCTCTGAAGGAACACCAGGGCGGAGGAATCCACAGTAAGCCTGCAGAATGAAAGACACATCACAGCATATGAGTGACCAGACACTAACAGCGCTTCTGACGCATGCACCAGGATCAGCTCCCATTATCAAGTGCTGTTCTCTCTCTCTCTTCCTCTCTCTCTCTCTCTCTCTCGTTTATTTTCTTAGGGCCAAAGCAGAGTGAAAAACACAGAAAAGAAAAAAGCCTGGGATTATATAAGAAGAGAATAAAAAATGACAGATTCTGATATTTATCATACTGGTCTCAAGTTTCTTTTCCAATTCAAATAGAAATGGGACTGTCAGAGATATTTCAAGAACTGATGAGAACCCCATGATAGAACACTAAAACTAACAGGAAAGGCACTTATTCAAACAGTTCTCTTTGAAGGCTTCGGATCACGACTTTTTCATCAGGGCAGAGTTTACTCTTTGCCTCCCCAGCACTGTTTCTGTCTGAGTCACCAGGACTAGATTAACGGCTGTGATTACGGTACACACGTGCTTCCTGCCACCGGAACAAAGAGCAAACAACTGCCTCTGAAAAGTATTCCCAAACCTAGGTATGAAATAACCACCATCTAAGACACCCCTTCAGTCCTAGGATTTTCTAGTTTCACAGCTCTGTTTTAAACTAGAATATTTAAAAATTTACCAGTAACCTGAGGAAAGTACACTATGCCCTGAGGACACTGGCTAAGTATTAATTAAACAAACTGCTCTTTTTGTACATGAGAAAACTATGGTTTAAGGCCCCAGAGTTTCTGATTTCAATTTTTTTGCTGTCAACTTAGTGGGTCTTTCTGCCTCTTAAGAGTTCTTAGCTTTCTAAAGCTATCGGATTACTGTATTAGGAGGTTTAATAATAATAACAAAACAAAGCTCCCCTAGGTTCTCTCGGGTACCAAACAAGGCCCAAAATACAGCCTACGTATAACAGTAAATAAAATTAAAAGAATGATCAGTGACAGACATTCCCAGAGAAAAACCAAGAATAAAGAAAGATGCTTCTATGAAACTCACACATAGAAATAGTAAATTGCTCTTGGAAGTTTCAACAAAGGTATAAAAATTTATTTTACACACTGCCTGGATGGATTAACAAGACTGTTTCTTCTCCCCCTCCTAAGCTGTAAATCCTGACAGATATTAACTATGAGTCGGTGCCAGACCATCATTCAAGGCTGTGATACAAAGCTGACACAGGAACTCACAAACACATGAATAATTAGATGCATGAAGCTCCTGAAAAAAAATGTTCTGAGAGCTCCATTTGGCAGGGGCAGGCAGGCAGGTTCTTGAGAGAAAAAGAATCTGACATTATATGAACAAGGAGAAGAACAAAATCTCTCTAAAAGCGAATGAAACTTTGCCATTCTGTTTCTGTCAATATGTTTTAGATGCCTGGACGGAGAGGAGTTCTTAGCTTCCTCCTCATGTCTTCATTCTATATGATAGTATCAGGAGAATTTTAGTCTCTTCCTCAGTGATGCCTCTAAACAACCAGGCTAAGTTTATTTCACTGAGCAAAAACTGTTTAGTTTAACGAAGTGTTGGAATTATTTAAATTATTAGAAGCAAAATGTAACAGAAGATATTAATGAATTTTCCTGAAAAATGATGTAGCTTGAAAAATGGTTGTAACAAATGCAAGCCATGAATTAAAATGTCAGAACAGAACTGGAAATGATGAGGATAGAGACTCAAGGAAGCAAATAAAATGGGAGAGAGACCAAAGAATATCGATGTCAGTCCCAGAACTGAGCCCAGTGGAGAGACTGCGTCCAGCAGAATACGGTAGTCTGGCATGAACCTGTCCACACACTAAGTCAGAGTTCTGGCTTCAGTGTCAACTGTAGCAAGCCCAAGAAGACACACTTAAACTATCTCTTGTATGCTCATGTAAATACATTACTTGCTAAATTACTTAGTAATTATTGTTCCTGAAGTGTTGCTTATTTATATGATGTCAATTTATGACATTTTTAAACTTAATACATAGGTGATAATGATATTGGTTTCTTAAGGTTTTAGTATTCTGTGGATTTCTTAAACACAAACATTACATAAAAAGACCCTTAAGGATCTTTGGAAGAAAATAAACATTACTAAGGAGCTTAAAATTATTAAGAGTAATATTTTTATAAATTTCTTCTAAAGAAACAGCAATTACACAAAGATGTTTATTTCTATCTTACATATAACAGAAAAATTTGGGACCAGCTAATATTCAAAAACAGGACAGTAGTTAAAATCATAGTATCTCATTTTATTAAAGATTTCATTATTAAGATTATTAGAAATTATGAAAACACTTATACAGTTAAATGAAACAGGTGTAATACAAAATTACAGTAAATTTTGAGCACATTGTATATAAAGCTATTTCACGTGGAAAGACCTACAAGAATGGAAACAATCATTTAAAAGGTGGTATTATGGATGGTATTTTGTCTTTGAAATAATTATAACTTTAGTACATTGTGAAAAATCAAAGACTTGATCAAGTATCTCATGGTTATTCTGATAACATATTGACAAATTTAGGAAAATACATTTGAAACACATTTTGAACTATTTCTGTTGTTTGTTTTTTTTCTTTTTTTTTTGGTGCTGGGAATTGAACTTAGGGTCTTGTGCTTGCTAGGGAAGGACTCTACGACTGAGCTAAATCCCCAGCCCCTGAACTGTTTCTGAAAAGTAAAATGATACATAATTTTAAAAAAGATTATAAACGATCAGATGTTGAACTTACAAATAGCAGCAAGTACTGATTGGCTTTCTTATGAAGCTTCAGTTTAATAATAACCCATTCCAAATTTGGTGTTAAATAATAACGAAAATCAATAATCAATAAAAAAGTAAATGGTAGTAATTCACTTTGTTCAGTTTGTTTTCCAGAAGGCTCCGCCGTATTTGTCATGCAAATTTTTTCCTTTTTGCAGTGCTGGGGATAGGATCCAGGACCTGAGGCATTGCTAGGCAAGTGCTCTACCACTGAGCTGCATTCCCAGTCCTCATTATGTACTCTTATCTAAAGAAGCCTAACCCAGCTGCACACAACTTTTCACAGGCAATTTCTTTCTTCCCTTGCAGAGCTTTCTGCCACTTTTACAAGCTGGTGTCATAAATCTTCCAAAGCCAAAGATAATTCTCCTCTAGAAATGTCACCCAGATGATCTTTCACAGGATTAAACACAGCTTCACAGTACCACTTAGATAAAGTAAGACTGATTCCTTCCTATTAAACACCAGCTCTACCAGCAGGTCACAATGCAGGAGGGTCCAGTAGGACAGTAGAGCCTTGAGGGAGCCTTCTTCCAGGGGAATAAAGCACTCTGTGGGACTGCCCTTTCACTTATTATCTGACCAGTCATACCTGAAAGTAGCAAACAGGCCCTTGCAGCTCAGAGGGCCACTCTCAATTTTGATGCTGAAAAGTGGCCTTATGCTTTGTTGCTTCATTTAGAAGAATGTAGCTTTTTGATTCCTCCCTACTCTGTTTCAGGCATGCAAAAAAATTATGTAAGACATCTAAAATAGTTTTAATTCAGACTTCTGCTTTAAACTTAAATTTACAAAACATAATGATATTAAAAAAATTAAACATCTTTTCCAAGTTGTGCTGCTGGTTTATGTGAAATTCCTGCTGCATTATTAAAATTCATAAATTTTTAATAGGTAAATGTAACTAAGGAATAGAATGCTTTAATATAGAAAATCCAAAGTTATTTGGATTAATTTTTCATTAAGTTATCAATGACATTTAACAAAATTGTGTTACTTTTTCCTTTTTCAAAAAAATTAGAAAAATATTCTTTGCTGAAAGAACAAAATTTGGGGAACACAGCAGTGAGTGAAAGAAAGAACACATGCTTTCCCAGGTGACAGGCCCTGGACAAACATTTTCTCAAGTGCAAGCTTGATGCCGAGAGGTTATAAACTACACCTGTGGCAATTTCTTATCTCATAGGAATCCAATAAATAAGCTGGGGACAACCTTTGAATTTCATGAAAAAGTATATTAAATAGTAAAGAATATTGGAAAAAGGATTCAGTGGGTACTTCGCTCAAGTTAATTTAGTCAAGTTAATGACCACAACAGATGAGCTGAGGAAAGCAGGCTTGTAAGAGATCACGTGTTAACAAGGCAGGCACAGTCTCAATGACTGAAGATTAAACCAGACGAACAAGTCTCAAAGGCCAGACCCAGTTACAGCAACCTCTGTGTGGGGAAAATGAGGGGCCTGGGCTGGGGTCAGGGCTCAGTAGCAGGGCACTTACCTAGCCTGCAAGAGGCCTTGGGCTCAATCCTTAGCACCACACACACGTAAGGATGATCTCAGGTCAGTGGACCTGGATTTAAGCTGTAGCGCGACACTGCTCAGCTCTGGTACCTGGGACAAGTTATTCAAACATCCTAAGGCTCAGACCACTGTCTCCAAATCAGAGTAAGAACAGTATCCCTCCCTTCTGGGTCTCAGGATTAAGCCAGAACAGGCATGTGGACCAGCAATGGTGCTCCTGCAGACCCAGCTACTTGGGAAGCTGAAGCAGGATAGCATGAGGCCAGGAAATATCTCAAACAGACAAACAAACCAACCCACGAACAATCAGGGATGGGGTGGGGAGGCGCTGTAGCTCAGTGAGGAGCCTTGTGCTGCATTCACCAGGCCCTGGGTTCAGTGCTCAGCACTTCAGGGAAAAGAAAGTCAGTCAACGCATTAAGGTGCTCAGCAGAATGCCTACCTCACAATAAACATTTTATTGCTTTTAGTATTATAATTTTTATTATTTGAAAAAATATTATACTTGCATTTGACTGAAAAGAATCTTAAGAGTTACAAATCAGACTTAATTGTATATTGACATGAATAAGGGCAAGTTGAACACAAATACAGAACTGGATTACTATCCATTAAAAATCAACTCTTCTACTTCAAATGGCTTCTGATCTGCACCTGATCTTACACTGGACTTTCTAGGCTTCATTCAGCCCTCTGAAAGTATTTAGAATATACCTAACATTTTGAGTGATTTGAGATAATTTATGCAATTTCTAAAATGTTTACCCTAAAAATATTTATTAGCATTATGGGAGAAGTTACTTGCTTAATTACTTAAATTATTTTTGAGACACACTCATAAGGCAGGCAGTGTGCCAGGCACTGGCTCACCTGAATAAAATGAAATGAAATAAAATAAAAATTTCTCCTTCTGTTGTCAGGTTAAAGATTCACTCTTTTTGTATACTGTCTCCTAAACATTATATTCCACAAACAAATGTTTTTCAATGTTGGCGACACTTATTATACAACTAACCTCACCTACTCACGTATAGCAAGGTTTCGTATCTTGGAAATTTCTGGTGTCTTTGAGGACAGGGAAACTGAAGGTTTGTGTTATATAAGTAAATGTAGACAGCATCAACTGACCATGTGACATTTAAAAAAAGACTCATGTGCAAAGGCTAACTTTTAAAAAGATCGTAATTGTGGATAATATTTAGAAATGAATGATCTAGCTCCCACTGGGGAGTACATGTAGTAGGAGTACAGACTTTATCCATAAAAAAGTAATCTTTCCATTTGAGTAAATACACTGTACAACTATGGTGAGATATATTTTGATCTTACCTTCCTGCTATACATTTCTCTCCCAATCATCTATTGCCTATATATAAATGTCTTTCTAGTTTCAGTGCTCATGTGACAAATACCCATACATGCATAAGTAACACTTAATGAAAATCTGAAGGTAAACTTTCCTATTCTACTTGTTATGCTCTACCACAAATCAAGGACTTGAAAACAATTGCTTTAGGGCAAGAATCTGGACCAGTAAAGGCAAGTTTGTATTTATTCATTTGTCGGGGGAGAGGGGTAGGGCTAGGGATTGAACTCAGGGCCTTGGACATGATGGGCAAGCACTGTAGCATCAAGCTATGCCCCTGCCCTAAGGAGAATTACATTTAAAATATACCCAATTACTAGTAAAAGATTATTTTGTTTTGTTTTTTGTTTTTGTTTTTTTGAAACAAATTCTCACTATGTAGTTCAGGCTGGCTTTGAACTTACCATGTAGCCCACGCTGGCCTCAAACTCATGCTGATCCTCCCGCCTCAGCCTCCCAAATGCTGGGATTATAGTCATGTGCCAACACATTCAGCATTAGTGAAAGATACCTGACACAGCACAAGTAAATTCGACTTTGAGTCAGGTCAGCTGAGAAATTTATAACAGCCTGTTGACTAGAGAAAGGTCTTTCTGGATAGCTCTTCTGAGCAATTATTTACCAAACAGTCTGTGTATATAAGTTCAGCGTCAGAAAATAGTGCACTATCCTTCAAACTTTTTATTAGATTCATTTGCGAACCTTAAAATAAGAAAATATCTCCATTAACACATTAAATTCTCAAGTGGCTCAGGATAGAAGATAATAAATCTAATTATGCTCAAAATGCCCAGGAAGTTGTAAGGGTGGTAAACGACTCAGCGGATAGCCTGCTTGTTTCCATCGAGTCTGGGTCATTAGCAGAGGCAGCTGAGGCGGGATCGGCACAGGGAGCCCCCCAAAGCCACAAATTTTTCTCACCCACTGGACTCAGCACTTAGCACTCACGCACAATAGGTTTATTTGTTATGGTTAATATCAGTAATGAAAATGTGAACTAACAATAGGTCTAGCTATTTTATATTTCTGTAAATAATAAAAAGACTATACTAGGCAGACCTAAGCATCACAGCTTCCACCATAAATATGTCAAATTACCAAATCAAAAAACAGCATGTGACTCATACCTATATCTGAACAATAATTAATTTGACTTTGTTGGTTTATCGGCCTTAATCCTGATAGTGTACCTTGTAGAGCAAATGTGATTAGTAAGACTGAAAAAAATGATCGGGGCTCATTCATTTCTCGACGGCCTTAAAATGACACTGTTCCAAAGCAGCTAAAAGTACTTGATGAGATAAATGTATGTGTGGGGTTTGACATCAAGCGACAGTCTATCCAGCGACCTCGGCCAGTAATCAAACAATTACGAAATGGAAAGTACATCTTGTACAGGCCGACAGAGCCATTAAATCAGGAGAGCTGTGGGGAGACGTACTGACACTGCAAGAATTACCAGAAAGCATTAATTTCAGTATTAATAAAATGGCAGTAAACAGATGACAGCTGCCAGATGAACTAAGAAATAAGGTTACTGGCCTTATTAAGCTCGCGTCTCATCTTCTCAGGCAGAAACTGATCGAGGTAGCGTCTGAAGTGGAGCGCGTCGATGGCGACGATCTCAGCACAGCGGCGCTGCCAGCTGTCTCTGGGCCGGGCCACAAAGGGAGACGATGAGGGAGAGGCAGAGTCACCACATAAAATCCCTACGGGGCCAGACTGCTGACACTTGGGCAACATTCAAATATTAAAAATGATCCATGACTACAGGTCTCAGGAAGCCATTTTACTTTTAGACTCACAGGCACACATGCTCTGCACTGCCAGACATTAAATAAAATGAAAACTCAAGAGACA
Organism: Hystrix cristata; assembly: GCA_004026905.1. Taxonomy (NCBI): domain Eukaryota; kingdom Metazoa; phylum Chordata; class Mammalia; order Rodentia; family Hystricidae; genus Hystrix; species Hystrix cristata. The sequence goes on from PVJO010001744.1 coordinate 26,975, forward strand.
GCAGACATAATGTGGACAGGTACATCATTATGGTGAGTCTCAAAGACTACAGAATTTGGGAGCGAACAAAAGGAATTCAGGTCCTTGTTCCCACTTGCACTCAGGACGTGGAATTTGTAGCTCAGGCCTCCTTTGTTTTGAGAGATCTAAATCACTGGGATGTAACAGCAACACATACTGTCCACATGCTATGAAAAATGTGCAATAATTCAGCACGATATTCTACCTACTGTGCTCAATCGCCAACTGCAAGAAAGTATTTTTAAAAGCAAAAAACATGAAAGCAGACCATAACATGTTGACTGGTGAATGTACAAGGCACTAGTTGAGATGATAATTTCAGGAATGTGTAAAATTCCAAATATTTCTCCTCTTTATGAAGTTTCACATACTGATACATCAAGCAACTTCTCACACTAAAGAATAACAACACAAACCTTCATGTCAGTCTGTAAATAATTATTAGGCATAAACATCCACATAGATCACTGCTGCAGTCACAAATTTTACACAAAAGGCAGGAAAGCAGAGGCTGATGTGAGACATTATAAGGAGTAAGTGGGACACAGATTTGGCTACCTGGGCAACAGCTGGTTCTTTCTGCCAGATGGCTTTCTCATTAAAAAACAATTTGCCTCTGAAATATACTTTAAGAAGAAACAGGGCGGCAGCAGCACAGTTCGCTACAAATCCCGCTGTAGTGGTTTGTGGCACTAGGCACACTGTCCCAGTGCAGGTTCCTGCACCTAGCCAATCTTGCAGAGAAATCAAGGGTGCTGAAATGAGCTGGCCAAGGGCAGTCAGCTCTGTTTAGAACAGGTGCAAAGTAAGTTCTGACTTGGAGGTGACCTCCACCACACTCAGGTGGCAGCTTAGAGGTAAAGAACTATAGAGAATTCCTGCCTTCCTTCTTTTTGCTATAGACTTCTGGTTTTTATTGTCTGTTCCTCCCTTTGGTATACGAAAAGAGTATTATAGTTTTAACTGCCAATGAACTTGTAATAGTGAGGTTAAAAGGAAAGTCCAATTGCTGGAAGAGGAACAGAAAGGACACAGAGTGCAGCAGCGTAAACCTTCACTTTGAGCCTGGCAACACCAAAGTCAGAAACAGACTCACCTTTCAGTCCCATCTTCATGGCTGCGCGCCCATCGGTACGTTTCGGCATAGCCAGTGTATTCACTGTACTGTTCAGTACCTGAAACAAGAAGCCTGTGACTTCACTTCGTACTCAGTGGTGAAGGTCCCCTCCTCAGGTCAGCAACGAGGCAAAGGCATCACTGCCATTCAGCACTGTACTCAACAGCCATAGCACATATTATTGTAAATAATCTCCTTTTTAAAATGGTAACTGACTGTGGACTTTAATCACATCTACAAGGTATCTTTATAGTAACACCCAGATTAGTTTTTGTATGAATAATGAGGGTTGTAGTTTAGCCAAGCTGATATATACACACCTCAATAAACTTAAAAGCAGAAACAATCCAAATGTCCATCAATAGAAAATTAGCAAAATATGTGGCATGATCATACAGAGACATACATACTTCTTAGTAATAAAAAGGACAGAACCATTGATGTATCCAAAATACAGGTAACTTTCACATACACTATGCAGAGGAAAAGCAGATAAAAGAATACATAACTATATAAATCTGTTCAGATGAAATTCTAAAAAAGACAAGTGTGTGTGTGTGTGTGTGTGTGTGTGTGTGTGAATCAAGGGAATTTTCTGAGGTGACAGATGGACACGTTCCACGTCTTGATAGAGATGTGGGATACAAGAGCATATATGTTTGCCAAAACTCATTATTTTATATATTTAACATGATGTACTTCACTGTGTATAAATTTTACTTAAAAAAAGTTGTAAACAAGTATTGAACACTACTTACGCTGCTTTTCCCAGTGGCACTATTTGGCAGTTCTGAAACCACCTTTTGGCAGTTCTGAAGAGAATGAGAAAACTCGGAAAGAGGAAGACTACAAGGTATGCTGTGATGCTGGATTAGAATGGGAGATATCCATGAGTTCATAGTTGTGCACGCGCGCGCGCGTGTGTGTGTGTGTGTGTATACACATGTGTGTATAACATTACATTCTACCTCTAATCTTGGCTTCTAAAAACTACTTTAAAATCTAGGACTCCTTAGAGAAATGGTTGTTACAGTGCTAAAGCAAGGGCAGGGAATATACAAGATGGGCCTAGAAATCTTTCGGTGCTGAAAAGGAGGTGCTCAAAGAAGAAAGTGCAGTAAAGCACAATGGACCTATGACAAAGGGATATAACAATTCGAAGGAGCTCCCCCTGATCAAATGTCGGGCAACAGATGACAGTAACAGATCGAATAAAAAGAATCCATGTTTATATAATCATTACTAAATAAATGTAAATAAACAGGGAAGGAAAAGTCCTTCCTTACAGTAGAACACCAACTACTAAATGTAGAATACAGTGGTACCTCGGTTCACAAACTTAATTCTTTCCACATTTCTGGTTACAGAATTCATTCCATGATTCTAGTTGCAACCAAATGTTCAGTTTGAATCATGGAATGAATTCTATGACCAGAATCGTGGAAAGAATTAAGTTCATGAACTGAGGTACCACTGTAATGGAAGTTAAAAAAATTATCAATGGTTGCTAAAATTAGTAGGTGAAGGTTTGATGATGACAAGATATCCAGAGTTTCAAAGGATATAAAATACATAATTACAGATTAATGACAAAGCAAAAAAGAATAATCTGACAGAGAAGAAACCTAATAGACAGACTACCCTTGTCCATCATTACACCTGCAACCCATGGAGGAAAAAGAGACACAAGTAGGAACAATATCACTTGGTGGGACTCCTACCAGAAGGAACCAACACAGCAAAAATTGAGAAACTGTTCCAGATTAAAGGGTACATGACAAGTAAAAGAAGGCTTGAGGCTGGATTGATTGAAGACGGGGGAAAAAAACTACAAAGGGCATACTGGGATAATTGACAAAATTAAAATATAAACAAGGGATTAGCTAACAGAACTGTATCAGTTTAAATTTCTTGATTTTGATAATTAAGCTGGCTGAAAGTGACGGTCCTAATTCTCACAAAATATAAAATAAATATTTAGGAGAAAAAAGGGGATAATGTCTCCAATACACACTTAAGCATTTCAGGAATAGAAAAAAAGATAGATGAAGCAAATAGGGCAAAAATGTAAGTGGCTGAATCTTAGTAAAGAGTATATGAAAATTCCACGCATTATTTTTGCAACATTTGAGTAAGCTTAAAAATTTTTATACATACTTATAAACATATTTACATGATAAAGCTATGAAAAATATTCTTTTTAATATAGTTTAAATTTTCCAATAAACAGTTAAAAAATTTAAATGCAATACCAGAGTTCCCAGTTTGTTTAGTATACTGCTTCTTAAAAATAATTTAAACTTTATTGTTGCTGTTTATTTTGTGGTACTGGGAACTGAACCTCAGCTTTAGGCATGTTAGGCAAGTGCTCTACCTCTGAGCTACATCCCAGCCCTATACTGTAGTTCCTATAAATTCATCTAAAATCTTGGGCAGGATATTCGTGCTACAAATCAAGAAAGTAATTACAAAATTCATGTTTCTTATACAAAGCTTTCTCTTCTGCAGTAAGTAGAGCTAGCTGCTCCCCTCTGTGGTCTCATGGCAGTCTATACAGAACATTAATAGAGAACTTAATATGTTAAATTGTTACCTGGGAACGAATTGTATTTTCACATAGTAGCAATGAATTAGAATGAAACTGGAAACTAAAATTAAAAAAGGAAAGACATTTACAACAGCCTTGAAAATTATGAAAGATTTAGGGACAAATCTGACAAAAATATGGAAGAAGTATAAAATGATAACTGTAAATTATTATTGAGGAAAGTTAAAGAATATCTGAATAAACAGAGACATATCACATTCAAATAAAAACTAAATACAGTTAGGATGTCTGTTTCCCCCAAACTGATCTATACATATAAACAAAGCAGTCTCAATTAAAATTCCAGCAAGCTTCCTCAGTGAATATTGAAAAATAGATTCTAAAATTCACCAAAACAACACTGTAAAGAAGAACCAAATTGGAGGGTTTGTGTTACCTGATTTCAAGGTTATAAAGCTACAGTAATCAAAAGAGAAAGAACAAAAAAATCTCAAAACAACAAATTCATAAATTGGACTTAAAATTTTCAAAATTCTTCTCTTCAAAAGTCACCATTAAGGCCAGGCGTGATGGTGCATGCCTGTAATCCCAGCACTCCTCAGCAGGAGGATTGCCATGAGTTTGAAGCCAGCCTGGGCTACATAGTGAGTTCAAGACCAGCCTGAACTACATAGCAAGACCCTGTCTCAACAGCCCCCCTGCAAAGTCACCATTAAGAAAATGATACCATAATATATATATCTAATAATGAATTTACATACAAAGTAGGAAGTACTTTCAAAATGTAAAAATAAAAGAAAAACCAAACAATCCAATGAAAACATGGGCAAAGATGGTTTCAGGGATATAGTTACAGATGAAAAACCTACTCCGTGTACCCAGATGCACACTTTAAATAAACACAATTTACTGTGTATCAATTCTAACTCAATACAGCTGTTTAAAACATGTAATCTGACTCTCCCACTGGAACGTCAGTTCCTCAAAGGCAGGGACTATAAATTAGCATTTCCGTCTGCATCAGCATCTTGTAATGCAGAAACATAAAAGCATGTGAGTAACTATCAGCCTAATAAACATAATACTGAGCAAAACAGAAAGGTACCATATCAACTGAGATTAAAATGGTAAGTATTTCCCTCTGTCAGGAATACTTAATCTCATGGCACCATGCAGTTGGACCATATGCATCTGCAAAAACCGCAAAGCGTGGTGAAGAGAACCACAGTGCGATCAGGAGACACAAGAGACCATCGACTCTACCTAACCTCACTGCACTTGATTTCATCATCAGGGTCATTATCTTTTTACTTTATAGAATTACTTGGACAGTCAAATGAGACAAGTTCAAAATCCTTCAAAACCATATAGAAATCAGAACTGGTGTGATTAGAATTGACTTTGTAAGGGAGCAGGGAAAACAAAGATACACAACTCATTTACAAGGAGGTTAAAAGTGAACTGGTCTACTGGCCTGATGGGAACCAAGAAAGCCAGAACACCTGACTTTAATTTTCTCCTGTTTCCTGCCCAGCAGTAGACAAGACCACTTTTCCTGCCAGTGCTGCTGATATTCAGGAGGAGGCAAGGACTTGAGCTATCTGGGATGATCTGATTTACTATAGAGGAGGTTTTATGTTAAATACTCAGCAGAACCTCAGGAGTCGTCATTAACTGGTTCCGGGAGGCAAGAGGAATACTAAAAACAACCAGTACCAAACTGTTTTGGCTGGGAAGCATGGTAAGTCCTGAGGACTTGATACCCACAAATTCTAGCCTACATGTTCAGTACCAAACAAACGACAAATACTGAGACAAAAATTTTTGCGTCAAAATGCCCAGTACCAAATTTGACCAGTTTCAAAGAAGTGCAGTACTAAGGTATGACTGAACTTGTCCTCTGCCCCACCGTGCTCACCAAACCTTAGAGCCCCTGAACAACTTCCAGTATTGGAGCTAGTTATGGGAAGTTGTGGAGGAACTCCTGACAGAGGGAGAAAAGAAAAGAGAGGGCTGGAGTTTTAATTCTTTCCTTCCATCCATACTTACTTGAAGACTACCGCAGGGAGTATCACAGCAAACAGAGGGGTAACACTGTCTGGATAAAAGTATTTGCTGCTTGCCTGACATGTTTCATATTCATTTGGAAGTCTGACTGCAACCAGATGTCCCACAATGATGATAAATTTAATTTCTTTTCAATTTCTGAGACTCTTCTACAGATTCAGGCAGCACAGTCACAGCCATTAGCTCACCAAGCCTGGATGCATCATCGAAGGAATGGAATTGATCAGGCAAATGGATTGCAGTACATGGCTAAGAGCCTCTTAAGAAGGGAGATGGCAGAAATCCAGACATCAAACAGATGATGAAATGGCCATTTCCATTAAGGGAACATCACATCACAGATATTAATTAGGAGGCACTATAATAGAGTTAAGTGGATGTGGGAAAAATGCCGAGTTAAAAGTCGCCCCAAGTGTCCTTAGTTTGAGGTAATTACAGATGTGAAAGTGAGTCATGGATCTGCATTCTTCCAGTCATTCTACAATGGCTGCAGGTAAATTAGAATCCAAAGATTAACTCTAGAATGATCCTATTTTGGACTGGGGATAAACTATCTTTAAAAGAAGGTATAACAGTCAATGCTTTCCTTTTAATATTCCCAGAGAAAACCGCACCTTTTATTTATTTATAGTAACGTCAACAACAGAAGACTGTAAGAAAAATCAAATTAGTTTTGGGGTTAAATGCCTAACATTCTACCAAGTTTTTTAATTTCAGGGATGTAAATTTATCTTAAAAACTGATGGGATGTTTTGTTCTGAGTCTTCAGTTCAAATCAAGCTTAACTGCTAAAAAGTAAAAATCTTTTAAAGCATTAGTTGACATACCAAAATGATGGGGACAGTCAGATTCCTGACCTTCAGCACTCCCTCAAAGTGTGTTATGACAAATGTTCAAAGGAGTTAGCTGTCCAACGATGGATTTATGCCTTTTTTCATTTTCGTTTTGTGGTTCCTTGCACTTCCACCTCCCCCAGCACCTCACCTACATGCTTCCTGTGTGCCTACAGGATAACCAACAAATGCAGACAGAAGGCTGGTATGTGCACTGAGGCAATGCTGAGAACTAAAGATCTATTTTCCTATATCAGTACAATGTGAATCATAATATCTGAAGATGGAATACTTCGAGTTATTAACTTCAAATAATTAACTAGGATTCTATCCAAGAAATTCCTTTGCTGAGGTTCCATTCTTAGTTTCCAACATAAACTCAAGACAATTAACAACTTTTACTTTTCATCTTACCTCACCAAAGCTACAGAAACGTAAGGATAAGAATCCACACAGAATGTTGGAATGATGTGGCATAAACTGCTGAAAGTCACTTTATCAGGGAGTGCTTACAAAAGGTACAGAGACAGCAAAATGATGGAGTAAAAAAACCTCAGAAATCCTACCACAAAAGCAAGGAGAACACTGTGAAAATCATAGTGAGAATCAACTGTGGAAATTAAAGAAAGGCTTGAATCAAACCAGGGAATGTTTACTCAAGAAAAACTGGCTGAATCTTGGTAAAAACCGCAAGCTTTGAGGTATTTTTATTTGCTCTATTTCCATCCCACTCTCTCAAGCTCTGTGGTAGCCTTAAAACCATTTGCCCATAGCCACAGTAAAAACCAGCAGTCCAGCAGCCACCAGGGGAGGCAGAAGGGGAATGAGGCTCCTTCATGGCCCATTCTGAGACAGCTATCACCATTAGGGCCACCAGATGGTCCCCCAGAAGACTTTACTTTGTTTGCCTGGTCTTGGAACTTGCCCAGTGTGAAAAGCCGAATCCCCAAGGGCTAGATGAAAACAAGCACAGGCAACTGCTTAGCACTGAGGCTGCCCCAGGTAGTAGTTATCAGGTGGGCAAATGGCAGGTGAACCAGTAAGTTTCCAAGGAAAAGCCGAGGAACAAGATGTCCACAAGGGGCTCAGAAAAGCTCTAACATACACGTGAGAATCTTGAAGACCACATGTACGCACATGGCTGTGCAAGTGATCAGGAAAGACCTGAGAAGGCCCTCAACTCCCTACTGCCTGACTTTGGGTCTCTGTGCCAGCAGGAAGCCAAGGCAAGACAGCCATCAACAACCTGGTGAGAGGGTGCAAGTGAGCCCCGACGTGCACACAGAGCACTTAAGCAAAGACTGGGAGACTTACTGGTTCTGGTCATTTAAGAAAATTCGCACGATCATTAGCTAAGCACTAATCTAACTGAGCAGAGACTTTTGTGACCACACACAAGAATTTGTTTTACAGGATTTCAGACTTTACAGAATTTGTTAAGGAAAGCCATTGAACCATAAATTGTAACAGTGAACTCTGCTGAGGGGAAAAGCTGCTTTCTAGAGTTGCTACATTACTTAAAATGTTCAGTTCTCAACAAAAAAAAATATGTGAAACATAGAAGAGTGTGGCCCACACCCAGAAAAAAAAGCAGGCAACGGTCACTTACATTGGCTTAACAAAGACTCTAAATCAGTCATTTTAAGTACGTTTAAAGAACTAAAGAAAACTATGGCTAAGTAACTAAAGCAAAGTATGAAAATGGTACTTCTCAAACAGACATATTAATAAAAAGACAGAAATAAAAAAACAGAATCCTGGAATTGAAACAATATAATAACTGAAATAAAAATTCACTAGAGAATTCAAAAGCAGATTATAACAGATAAAAGAAACAATCAGTGTGAATTTGAAGACAGGTCAATTGAAATTATCTAATCTGAGGAACAGAAAGCATAAGGAATGAAGAAACATGAACAGAGCTTCAGAGACCAGTGGGATATCATGACGTGTACCGACAGTTACATAATATGGGAGTCCTAGCAGGGAAATGGGCAAGAAAGAACATTTGAAGAAATGATGGCCAAAAATTTACCAAATTTGATGGCAAACATTAAACACTCAAGGTCAAAGAACTCCAGACAGGACAAAGATAGAGACCCACACCTAGACAAATCATAATCAAACCACTGAAAGGCAAAAAAAAAAAAAAAGAGAGAAAAATCCTGGAAACAAAACATAAAGATAAAATTTAGAGCCTCTCCTGAAGGTTGCTGGCAAATGCACCTGAGGCAGAGTGTGGCTTCAAGGTAAGACCGCAGAGTCTCAGTTTTGACTTGTACCTCTCCAGGGGCAACTTAGCTTTGTATATGTTTGACATAGCTCATAGGGGATGGTTTTATTCCCATTGCAATTTTTGAGAATAGCAATAAACTAAATTCTCCAGCCCAGATGAGCATTTACTTTCCTATGCTAATCTCAAAGCAACAACAGAGCCCAAGATGAAAAAAGAAACACATTTTTTTAGGAATTAAAAAGTACTGATGGGCCGGGTATGGTGCTGCACACTTGTAATCCCAGAACTTAGGAGGCTGAGGCAAGAGGATTGCTGTGAGTTTGAAGCCAGCCTGGGGTACATATTAAGTTCAAGCCAGCCTGAATTACAGAGTGAGACCTGGTCCACTCCCCTCCACCCCCCAAAACAAGAAGTACTGACAACTAATGGGGCATTCTGGCCTTTATATAAGAATGTTCTGACAGGTACTTGAATAAAAGGCTTAATTTAGATATGATAGCTGATTAAGAGTAAAGGGTCAGTATTAATTTTTTGCAATTAATTGACAAGAAAATACTGTGACATAGTGCTACCTCGGTCTGAAGAAACTTAATAACCACAACAAAAAAATAAATCTCTATAAGAAACCCAAAGTATAAGTTTGACTAAATTTCACTCTTTCCTCCTCCCATATTAATTTAAAGAAATCAAGGACAGGCAATAAGATAATCACACTTCTACTTTTAGGATTAGAAATTAGAACAAACAAACAAACAAAAAGAAATTAGAATAAACATAAGGTTACTGATTTACTTCTCTTCTGTAAAGCTCACTGTTACACTGATTCTCTCCAAACAAAATACCATTACTGTGTCACATACACACATACACACACAATCACTGTAACATTTTCTTTTGAATGGAAACAAATCACTTAAAAATATAATGGGAAAATAACAATATGATACACATTCAAAAGTATATCACTATCTTCTTTTAAGAGCATTATTATATCATATAACTTCAAATTGAAGAGTAACTGTACAATTTTTACCCTTGTTCCTCAGATAAAGATGCTAAGGAACAAAAAATGGGGATAAAAGCTGTACTCAGGACATTTTAGAAAAATAAGACCATCACAATTTCAAAAACCAAGTATAATGAATAAAAATACTGGGGCTAATGACCATGGAAAAGAAAAGCTATTCTTGGGCCACCTCTACTCTTCACGCCAGTCACAGACAAGGAAAGCTACCCCACTGTCCAGAATCCCGAACTCACCTGTGATAATAAGACATTCGTTGTGATCTAGCACCTCAGTGAAGAGCCGTGCAACAATCAACTCAGGGTTGATTAAAAAGCGGATTTCTTCCTGTACAAGTCCTGCACTGGTTACACCACCTCCAACAAAACGGTTTGCAAAATCCACCTATTTGGGAAATGGTGACATGTTAAATGATGCTCTAAAATGCATATATATGTGACAAAGAAGTGCATGTGCTATAGGTTCTCAACTTCTCACATGGAAATCAGTCCCCACTCAGCAATCTTCCCAGGGAGGATGACAAGAACTGCTGGTTCTCTTTCCAACCCGTGGAAGTTAACACCTCTGCACACTTCTGTGCATCCCAAAATTGCACAAGGAATTGGAAAGCGGAGCTTTTAGGCAAAATACTATGAATTATATGAATTCTTGTTTATAAACCTTATTTGTGCCCCCAGAGTCATAAATCATGGGAGGTCTTTACCTGGAAAGGTTTCAAGGTCATTTCCCCACATTCAGTACTCAGCTTCCCTTTATATATTTTAAATGACTTTAAAATAATCCTATCTTTCTTATGTAATATGGTAATCAAACATTCGTTCAAAGGACCAAAAAGTTTAATAGTTCACTGTTTGGGGTAATCTATGTTCTCCTGTGGGAGAATAAAAGAATTTCTGTCCTAAACTCAACTCTAAACTGCATGAATATTACCGTTTTTTAAAAAAGATACCTAGTGAAGAAGGAAGAAAAACATAAAAACCAGTACAAAGCACAAAGATTCAACTAAACTGCCTTGCAGATGGTAGGCAAGTGCTCTGCCACTGAGCTACAGCCAAGTCCCACATAAACTTTATGTAGAGAACTATGATGAGTCCCAGGTTCCTACTGACAGAGTCGTCATATAATCTTCATGAGGACGCACACTCAACCTGCCAATATGATCTCAGTTTATGTAAGAAATGGTGCCCGTCTTTGTGTTAGATTATTGTGAAGATTTAGATTACAGATTCACACTATTTGTGTACATTCATAGTCACAAACATAAGAAAAACAGAATTAAGCAGTCTAAGAGAAGATCTATGCTTTCAAACTACTGTAAATTGTAACATCTCTTCAAACTTGTTCTTATTCCCTAAAGTAATTGATACTAAATGATTATCTGAGGCCAATTCTATAAGAGTAGAATAAGAATCTGAATCTTCTGCTATGTTAATGTGAAAAGACAGGTAGACATGAATAGACAGCCAAACTGTCTTTATTCCCATCATGAAAAAGCCAGAAAATAATGAAGCACACCCTGACAAATTCTTAAAATGAGTTGTTATTGAGAATCATATATTTGGGATTTTATTTCTGAGTACTAAAATAAATGCTGAAAAAACCAGAATCACTCTTAAGCTTATATAGAAAAATAATTTTGGCAAAACTAGTCTTTAGATTTGAATTAGACACCTATTACAGATGAGGTCTTTAGGCACTGGTTGATTCATAGCTTAATCTATTCCATTCAACAAATATTTACTAGGTACCGTGCTAGGAATCACAGGACACAAAGATGAGTAAGTGCTGGTTTCAGGTCTCACAGGATATGCAATGTGCCTGGGAGTCAGACATGTGAGCAGAATGGCAAGATGACTTATTAGAGAACCTATTAGCATTTATGTGATACATCCCACCTAATAGCATCACCCTGAATCTGAGCATGGAAGGTGGAAGGGACATGGCATTCAATTCAGAGTTAGCTGATGTTCAGGCTGATGGAAGAGCTGCACAAGGACACAGGGACACCAAGTGTCTTCAGTTGTATGGGGGATGGTAAGCAGCCTCCTTCAATGTAGGGCACATTATGAGAGGGTTACAGGTACCAATGAGGTAGTGATGAGGCAATCGATAGTCAATTTGAAGGCTCTGGGAAAAATTCACATAACAAATGGACCCATGCCTTAGCAAGATAATTCAGGCTATAAAGACTAATCTAGAAAAGCATAAAATTAAAAGCAAAGATGTTAGTTTAGGGACTTCTGAATAGTTTAGACAAATACTATGAGGGCCTCAAATAGGGCAGTGACAAAGTAGAGAGGAGACCCAGCGAAGAAATGAAATGGAGCCCTGGAACACTGAGAGATCAGCTGAGTGCTTCTGAATATAATGCTACTGCAAACAGAAATGAGAAACAAGGAGGTCTAGGATCGGCTTAAATTTTACTGGAATAAGGTACTGCACATAACTGAAATAAAAAGGTAAACTTTATCCAACTTCTGTACTACCTGGTAATAATTATGAAATGCATGCAGTGTACCTGTTATTGCTCACACTTTGATAAAAGGCCAACAACATTCATTACTTGAAAGGTGTGCACAGAAATAAGTACACTAAACTCGATATGCCTCTAAGAGTAGGGGTTTTTAAGAAAAATCAAAGTCTCTAATACTTAAAAAAAGTTCTTAATAAAAGGCTCTCTGTAAAATGTGAGAAAGCTGTTCCAGTACATAAAAACAAGCATCTGAGTGCTTCTTTATATTTAGCTAGGCATTTTCTAAGTCTCTTACTGTAAAGCTACTTGTTCAGATTACTCAGCTTCTGAATTATAACTTGATGAAAAGAAAGAAATGATAACACTCCTTAGAGAGGTTCTGTTGTTGTTGCCATTCAGCATAATGTAATTTATGTGCTACACAAGGAGCTCTGAGCACTGCAACACAATATTCCCGGATTTCCTGGAGAGACAGGGCCTGGGGAGGGAGAACAATTAATAGTGCTAGAAACCTTTATCGTGTTCTTTCACTCTACCACAGTCCCACTTTTCATCTATAATATATCCCAGGAAGTGGAGAGAATCTCAACATTGACTGCTGTTACACAATTCCTTGTTGAATTGTACTGTGATGAAAGGTCAGCATTCCTGCGGTGCTAACTAGCATGGGCTTTGTTTTGTTCACGTGCATTAGGACTCTCTTGTTTTATCCAGATGTTAAAGTAGGAAAGAAAGTCATAAGGAAGGGGATGTGAGGCAATGGGATGTTCACTGGAAACATACATTTTGGGTGGTTTTTGTTTTTGCATAGGGTAAGTATAGGACAACTTATTAATTCAATTATCTTAAGTAATTTGTTTACAAACTCAAACACTGGGAGAAGGTGATTTAAAATATAGTTTGCTTCATTAAAGATTTTAATTACAATAACGTCTAAATAAAAGGTCATTCTAGGAAGAATCTGTTTCATTAGTCGCTTGGGACATGTGTATATCATAACTACACATAAATGGGTCTACCCAAATCAATCTATTTCCTGATCTGATCTAAGCATCGAATAGGATCCAAGAAGAAAAATTAGTTATTTGCAGTATTAATGAGATGATATCCAAACTTCTTTCAAAGAAAACTGTTTACAATGTTCTTTTACATAGGATAAAAACATAAAATGCTAACATTTTATCTCTGAGTAGTGAATTTAAAAAATCACTATGAATCACAAAGAAAACTCAAAGAGCTCAGGTTAAGGTGTTATATTTTAGAGCTAGATACATACTGTATTTTGCTAACTTCTTTTTCTAGATCTTTTTTTTAAGTAATGCCAGCAACGAACTAATAACAAAGGTTGATGAATGGACAGAATTACCTGCTTTTTGGCGGGGAAAAGATACTGGCAAGCTGGCTCATGAGTTTAAAGCTGTTAGATATGGGAGAGAGGCCTTTCTTATCAATCAGTTTTAGATGTCTGCCTCCTAGACCTAAACAAGGCTGCTGGTGGCAGAAAAACATCTCAAGCTGGTCATCATTTGGGGCACAGCAAGAGCCTCTGAAGAAAAAGAACAAAAGCTCCTGGTGACAGCTTGTCAAGACCATACCCTGGGAATTTCCTCTGCTGTCAATCTACAATCAATGTCTGAACCAAAGGACTGATGTTGTCCAGATCTTGGGACTTTCTGTCAAAGGCTTTTTAAAGGGCCTCATGTAAGAAACAGAGAGCATACACATTGGCAAGTAACATCATCACCAAGGCTGTCAAAGTGATCTGTTTGGTGTTTTTCTCTATTCTGCTATCATGCTTCTTTGCATTAAATCACTTTAAGAGACAAATAAACAGCTTTTCAATTTCCTTTACTGTCAGAAGCTTGACAAGAGAAAGTCTTATACACACACACTCAGGTTCCACCTACCTGCAGCATGCCTCGACCACTGCTTTCTATGGTGCCTTCATAAGTGACATGTAGCCGTGTCAGGGGTTTTTCACACCTACAATGTGAAGAGATATTCCTTTAAGCATTTTTTAAAATAAGTACTTCACTACAGATAAATCTGAAACTACAGAAAGCTATTAAAAAATTGATATTGATCATCCTCAACTTTTCCTTACTGAAATCTGTAAATATACATATTTAAATGAGACAATACATTGCTTTGAAACCTACTTTTCCTCTACATGATATCAAAGTTTCTCCTTAAAACGGCTAAAACTCATGATGTAACAAAAATTAAGATGTATGAAATTTTATTATCCTAGAGTTGACATTCTGAGGAAAAACATAAAAAATTGACAATCAGTCATACACGATTCTCAGATGGGCTCCATTTTCACTGGTTTGATAACTGTATTTGGGGAAGGTTGTCTTAATGAAAATACATGCCATAGAGATTCTGTTTTCTGTGGCATTTTATATTAAGAAGGCTGACAGATGCAACTTACTCAGAGGGCATAATTATTTTCTTTTCCTTTCATCAAGGTATTGACCTGTCTTGTATACTAAAAACCAATTTCACTATATTAATATTGTTCGATGATGTTGTTATGGCCTTACTAGATGTTTCCGCCTGATGGCTTACTGAATAAAAAATACTCAAATTAACAGAAATGGGATCTAAACTCCTAATTTTATGTAGGGATAATAATAACTTTTTGTGAAAGGGGGTGATCATACTTTTAGAAAACAATTTAGAAGATTAGCTAGGAAAGCACTGTTTACTTACTGATTTTTGCCTCCTTTCTGATTTTAATGAATCTAAATACATTTCTGGCACAATTTCCACCTAATAAGCGATAACCTTAAGAAGGTAATGTAGTACAAATTCTAAGACATTTATTTGTATTAACTCCTATAATTCTCAAAATAATGCCATTACTACTTCCTTTTACAGAGAGAAAAGCAAACTAATTTGCTCTAGCTAGTAAATAAAATAGCAAAGATCTGAACCAACTAGTAAGGTCTTAACCAATATACTACAGTTTCAGAAAAACAGTATGCAATCTCTTGTAGAAAGTTCACAGGTTTTTTTTTTTTTTTTTAAGCTTTCATTTCTTGGTCCTGCTTTTCTAACCCTTTTATCCAGGGAAGATGACCTAGAGGTTAAGATAAAGAAGTATGATCCCAAAAATTTCTGGACTGTCCATTAAGCAACTATTCTCCATGACTGAAGCTGGAAACCTTATTATATTTACCACTGCAATTATACAGTTGCTAGAAATTTTTTGTTTGAAATATCCTTCGATTTCTGAATGGGTCTCCTCTTCTGATCCCAGCAAATCCTTTACAGTACTGCCCCAGGAATTAAAGACATAGACTATTCTGGGTCTCTGGAATTAACTAAGCCTGGCTAAGATACTTGCTGATTATCGAAGGCTAATGGTAACATGCTAGAAACTGGGATTTGGGAAAGCCCAACTTCCGGCCCCTCCCTACAAAGCCCCTTACTTTCAGCAACACCAGAGGCCCTCATCTCTTTTCATCCTTCTCACTCCCTCAGCTCATGCATGCTTCTGTTCTGAATCTGGGAGACTGATTTTAATTACATTCTCTAAGTTACTTATGAAGCTGCTAAATCAAAAGCAAGATCAATCAAATAATAATAAATTAAAAAAGGTACCAGGTTAAATTTTGACTATCAAAATTAATGAGACAAAATTAGTCAAACAGTCTTACTTGGGGCAAAGATACTACTTTTCATTCACACAGCAGTCTTCCCAGTCTCTGCATTTCAACCTACCTCTTATCGCACACATGGTGATACACAAATGGGTGTCCTTCTGCATTAGTGCCAAAAGAAAAGCTCTGTGAATGTTCTACTAAATTGATACCAGAATGAAATGAAGAAGACATCTGTATTCCTATTAGAAACTAATAAAAGAATGAAGCAAAGTGATCTGTACTCAGGCCAGATGACAGCAAATGTCACTTTTAGTTCTAGGGACCATATTTTAAGAGAAACCAATGAATGGCCCTACGTCAAAAGTAGGTATAGAATCTAGAAATGACAGTATAGTATGGACTTGTGTTCGGTGGTAAAAGTGGGTCAAGAAAGCACTTATAAGGTGCATGAAGAAGGACATTTTTAATATACATGAAAGAGGGCTGGATGGTAAAAAGAAATTCTGTTTACTTAACTGTCACTCCACAAGGAAGACCCAGGATGAGGAAAGGGGTTATTTAGCAGAGAGACATGTTCAGTGATAAGTGTTATATAGTAACACAAGCAGCAACAGTGGAGGAGACTGAGGTAAAGCCAAGACTAGCCCATCCTGAAGCTGCTCAGTCTCCACCTGTTAAAGGCATTACCCAGCAGATTGGTATTTTTAGCAGGCAGCTGGGCTGATGACTTCCTGAAATCCCTTTCACCTCTAATGTGCCACGGTTCCAAAGCCTTGTACATGTTCGCTCCCTCTTCTGGTTCAATTTTATTTTCCCCTTTTTGGGTTGTTCAATTTTAGCCACTTTTATTAATAATCACCTCAACCTTGTACTCAGCCTTCTGAAGTTTTTCTTTTACCTCACAAACATCTTTGATGATGAAAACATCACAGGAAAGCCAACTAAGCAGGTACGCCTTCTCAAACTAACTTCCCTTAAGGGTGACTCCCTTTCACCACTAATTCCAAACAAGATGAAAAATATGATAAAATTATAAGAAAGCGAAAATGAGAGGCATTGTTTAACATGCAATGCACACCTAAAAATATGCATGTGGTATGCTTGAGCATGTCCTCACGGGGGTTTAGAGGGCTGATCTGTACTTCTGTGAATGTCATAGGGATTTGCTTTGGATTAGGGAATTTGTTAACTCTTGCAGGGTGTAAAAGATCTTACAAATCTGAATTGACTCAGGCTGGCTGTTAGTCTCAGTATTTCTAGATAAATAATAAATAAAAAACCCCAGTCAATTAGCAACCTCCACAAAATCTATCAGTAGTACATAGGGAGAACCAAACTTCAAAATTCTTACCACTCAGGCAAATGCTAGACAATTATTGTTAATTAAAAAAAAAAAACTTCTCTAATCTTATCCTCCAGAAATAAAAGCCACAAAAATATAAACACTAAACAAAACAGAGGATAAGAAGGAATATTTAAATATTGGTGTGTCACTTAATATTAGTGTCTTCACACCTCAAACTTAATTCTAAACGAAACTTTTTGTCTCAGAAGACAAAACTAAGGCAAAATGGTAGCAATCAAATGGTGCAGATTTTGATTTAAAAGATGGAATATTCCTAATAATGAAGGCTATGAATGGATCACTTAAAAGAAACTTCCTGCCTCTAGGGCAATTAAAGGTTTGCGAAACCACGGTTCCAAGGCTGGAAAATGTACTCTTCTCATGGTAAGAGTCCTTTTAATTTTAGGGGTATAAGATTATTTTTATGATTATTACCTTTCCCATTCTGGAAAATCTTCAAGACTCTGTCTTGTAAATGTCACCAACCCAGTAGGTTCTACAGCACAAGAAAAAAAAAAAAATGCACACACACAAAGTAAGTTTCAACTTTGAATTACACACATACAGACAGACACACAGAATAAAAGAACAAGTCTAACAAAAGCTATAAAACTAATGAAAAAATACTAAGTCTAGCTATGATAGCTGTCCTTCCCTATTTGGTTAGTACCTGGACTACTTGTAGGTACCAAAATCCATGGATATTCAAGTCCCTGAAATTTGCGTAAAACCTCCATATATTCTCCTGTACGCTTTAAATCATCTATAAATTACTTATAATACCTACTATAGTGTAAATGCTAGGAAATTAGGTGTTTGTACTGTATTGTTTTAGGGATTAATGACAAGGGGAAAAAAGGTCTGAATATTTTGACTAGACATGTTATTTTTGTTTTCTTATTATTTTCAATTTGTGGTAGGTTGAATCCACAGATGAATCCAAGGAACACTCAGATACAGAGAGCTAACCGTACAACATAATATTGATTCTGGATAATGAAACTGTGGTATTTATACACAACGGAGTACTACTCTGCCATAAAGAAGGATCAACTTGAGTCATGTGTAGGAGAATGGATGTACCATGAGATCATACTGTGAAGTGAAATAAAACAGACACACAAGTTTAAATATACCAGAGTTTCTCTTACATGAGAAACCCAAAATATAAATAAAGACCAAAATGAAAGACAGGTAATAGGAAGTAGGGAGGTAGGATCTTTTACAAAGGGAAGGGGACCAAAAGGTGGACAGAAGTGAGAGAAAGGGGATGAAAAAGAATGAAGATGTGTTACATACATGTACCAACTCCTCACAAGGAATGTAATCATTATGCACTGCAAATATGTACTAATAAAAAAAAAACTGAAGGAAAAAATACCAATTTACAATAATATCCTTATGTTAGGTGCTTCTTCTATAAAATAATAAGCCTTTACTAAATAAAACTATACAAATAACAGCACAACATTGGATTTGAGAGCTGATATATTTTGCTGATTTTTAAAACCTGACCCCTTCCCCTCCCAAAAAAAGAATCAGAAAAGATTCAAAGTTGGAAAGGCTTATGCAAAATGACAAAACTAAATTCTAACTTCTAGACTCCTTTTATAAGAAAACCCTTAACCCTATACTCACAGACTGGTGAAGAGATACACATTTATGTGCTTTATGGTAAAGTAAAATGTCTAAGATTTAAAAGCAAAATCTTTGATATGTCCTTTGGACTTTGCACAGCTAAATCCTAGATTTAGGCAATAGGCAACTGCTCTACTTACAAGTGCTTTAGATGGAGGAGGAATTATTGTGTTCTAGGAGTTAAGAAATATGACATATTTTTAAAGGAGAGATAAACGTTTGAAATCAAAATAAAATATTATTAATGCAGTCAATAATTTTAGAGGAGAGGATCCTGTTTGGGTTAGATATCTTTTTTAAGCCAGTGGCAAAAAGAAAAAATAAATCAGCTGTCCAGAAATAATCTGTCTGCTTCAAATCAAAAAACTGAAAAGGCCATGCCTGGCTGGGGACTTAGCTCAGTGGTTAGAGTGCTTGCCTAGCAAGAACAAGGCCCTGAGTTAGATCCCTGGCACTCTGGCACCAAAAAAAAAAAAAAAAAAAAGGCCATGGCACTGTTTTCTTCTGTTATACACACACACACGCACACACACACATGCACACACAGACCTCTGAAGCAGAGAGACAGAGGTGGGGGGAGTGGGGAGGGGAGAGAGAGAGGAAGAGAGAGAGAGAGAGAGAGAGGTGAGGAACTGTTATTCATAATGTTTGAGCCCTGGGAAAGCCTGGCAATAAATTCATTCCTGTGGACAACTCTGCATTTCTTCACTCCCAGTATCATACAGGAACAACTGAATAATCATATGGAGTAGCTATATTAGAAAGCAAACTTTTGTTAACATGGGTCTTAAAATATTCTTTAGAGACCTAACTTTATTTTTTTGTGTGTGTTTTGTTTTTTTTTTAGAGCCTAACTTTAGTTCAACGAACAGCACAATGAAAAACACCCAAGAAACAATTCTTTACCAGGAAACTAATGTTTATCTCATCATTCAGACACTTGGCAGAGAAGAATGAACACTAAATTGTCCTTCATGTATAATAAGAGACCAAGAGAAATTCATAAACACTTGCTAGTAAAGAGAGAAAAGGCAGAAGGACCGGTGTGTTAGCTTTTCTCATTAAATGGCAACTTTCACTTCAGAATAGGGTATTCTGGTTAATCTTACTCTTCTTAATAAAAAATCACAGTATACATTTTATATGGATCACTGAATTTTAAATATGGGAACCATAAGATACTTTACCTAAAACTATATTAAAGATAATTCAGACGGCTGTTTAAAATCTTTCAGTCTTGAGGTCCTCATCATGAATACTGTATATAACTAGATGTTTACACTGAAAAGTTGATTCTGATCAAGTTTTCTTCTATCAATTCTAAAAGTGCACACTGTTTCTTCACATATTAAGTTTCTGAGGAAAATACAGTTTTTATAATGGATGGGTCTGGATGAAAGTAGGTTTTCCAAGATGAGCATCTTGGCACCGCCAAGGGAAACCCCAGTTCAACTCTGCAGCAGGCCTTTGTGGACATGCTGATGGCAGAGCTCCAGACCTGCTATTTGGGGTTTGTGGTTCAGATTCTCACAGGAAATTTCTTTCCCCCTCTAGCCAATGCCAGGCTGGGATTCACCAGTTTCTTTATTGTCCCTTTCGTGTACAGCCAGGTTAGTTTCTCATTTATCTGTGACTATGGACACAGACCTTTAGTGTATCAGCTTTGTGTGACAGGTCTCCTACCAGACTCCCCCCCACCCCAAATGTTTCTTCCTTTCACATCCTCAAAACCTATAGCAACATTCACTGCATTCCTACAAAAACTAAATTACCACGTATAGTAAAAAAAAAAAAAAAAAAAAAAAAAAAAAAAAAAAAAAAAAAAAAAAAAAAAAAAAAAAAAAAAAGCCAGAAAATAAAATGTGTAATTACAATTTATTTCTTCAACCTAACTCCCAAAACTTATGATGACATATACATTGAGAAAAACAAAAACTGTCAGCTTTTTCGTCAAATTACTCGAACTCTTATAACTCAGAAAGGAAGGTTAGCTTTTCAGAGAAGAAATATGATTTGATCCTTGGGACAGAAAAGTAAACTCAGACTTCTAACAATCCTATTTCAGTTTAGACTAGTAAAGAAAATGGTCATCTTTCTAACAAATCATAAATTCTAATTTGATTTTGCTTCAAAATCCTGAATAATCCTTACATTTACCTTAATGTTTCATTCAGTACAAGGCACAAACCTAAAATTCAGTAAGCCACAAGATAAATATTCCTCTGTGGAAGAATGTGTTTTTTCCCTTAAATATGAAAGCCCGGTAACTAATTTCTTTACAAAAACTTGAACAATGTTCAAAAACATTACATTCAAAGGGGAAAAATGTGATGCATTCTGTGAGAAGATGAAATAAGTACAAGAAAAATGACGTTAGAATGATTCCAAGACACAGTTTAAGATAATCCAACAAGTTAGATGGCCAGAATAGAAAAGAACTCATTTCATACAACCAGAATTGATCTAGCCAGTCAGCAAACGGAAACCTTTTTTTTGGTGCTAGGGATTGAACTCAGGCCCTTGTGCTTGCAAGGCAAGCACTTTAACCACTGAGCTAAATCCCCAGCCCCAGCAAATGGAAACCCTTGAGGTGTTCTGGTTTCCGTGATTTCAACTTGTAGAAAAGGCTCCCAGTGACCCATAATCCTGATATGTCAATTTGACTGGACTAAGAAATGCCTAGAAGGTTAGTAAAGTACACTTCTGGGTCTGTCTGGGCGGGTCACTGAGCTGTGACCTTTGGTATTATGGTATATTTGGTCCCTGGCCCCTCTCTGACGCTATTCCCCATTTCTATTTTCTGGCAGCCATGAAATAAGAATCTTTGCTCTGCCATGTCCTTCTGCCATGATGTTTCTACCAAACCACAAGTCAAATTAAGCCTCTCCACCCTTACATTGTGGGTGTTGGGTACTGTGTCTCAGCAATGGGAAATCTGACCAATACATTACATGCTGGTAATGATGACCATATTAAACATGTATTTTCTTGTTTAATATCTGCAACTACCCTATGAAATAATTACCATTATTTTATTGCATAGATGAGAAAAGTGAAGCATAGAAGTGTTAAGAAATTTGGCTATGGTCACTGAGTTTGAGGTAAGAGGACCAAGGTCACCAAAAAGATAAGAGTGGCAATACTATTCTGTTCTCAGCTGCTCATTACCAGCATACTGGTGCCCCAGACCTACCATCAGGTGCCCAGAAAGCAAGACGGGTAAGGTGTAACAGAGGAAGACATATGCAAACAGTATAACCTAGTTCTACAGGAACTCTACAAAAGGCTTAGGGGGAACAAAAAGGAGGAATGGGCAGAAAACCAATGAATGAGCCTACATAAATGAACTTCACCTAGTTATTCCGCGTTTAAACAAACAGCATTCAAAAATGTATATTTTAGTCAATACACTTTCTTTTGAAAGCATTAATTTGCTGGTTTTAATCCTAAAAAGCCTCTGATATATTTTACATATTTCAAAGTACACAGGTCTGATTTTGGAGTTCAAAACACACACACACATTCATAGGACATGTGTACATATATAACATACACATAAAATTTAGGTTATACCATTATATCATTATCATTTAAACACAGTTTGGGCAGAAGTTATTCTTTAAACACAGAATGTTCCTCCCATGACACTTAAACTGTTCTCATCAGCAAGGAAAATTACAATAAAAATACAAAAAATTTACTTTTCTCTGTGACTCTTCGAAAGTAGCAGAAGAGTGTTTTAAGCTTTTCTGGTTTCCTTGATGAACGTCCTTCAAACAACCTGAAAGAGACCAAAAATAAGAGAGGGTGAGGGGTGATGTAAAATGCCTTAAAGATTCATAAAACACTAAACCTACATTGCTGCCACTTAATGAAAGGCTCCTCCAGAGGTGGTCTTCCCACAGCAGAATGGGAGACTACTCAGCATGTCCGGGGAGCTCCTCTGACGCTGCTCGAGGCAGACAGCGCTCTCCACCCACCCACTTCCCCAACCCATCTTCCTCCAAGGAAAGGCACCAGCCACTCCCTCGAGGTCAACCAGGGTCAGCTGGTTAATGCACAGCCACCTCCCCGTAGGCAAAACTACTCAGAACATGTAATACCACTAGGCAGTTACATAAGTAAACAAAAATGGCATCTGAAAAAAAGTCCACATCTGACTGTTTGCAATCAAGTGAGCGACTATGACTAGGGGAGACGCAGAAAGGTGTGCCAAGATGGTGGGGACCAAATACCTGTGCCCTCCCAACATTCACATGAGGTATGATCAAAATATATGATGACTATTTAAATTAAAACATGTTATGACAGTAAAAGACACATTGCCATTAACCCCCCTCAAAATACCACTCCTTGTTTCAAACATACTTAGCCTATCATTCTTGCCACTTTCTGAAGCAGTTCTGGAAGTCCTCTTTCCTAAGGTCTTTATGAGGTGTGCCAAGAAATACAGTGAATACTGCTGCTGAGTGCCATGCAATGAAAAGGCAGTTCTGCAGAAACATTACAGTGTGTCCTCATTCACCTTAATTCACCGTATCTGGCACTGTGGGAATTCTGGCTCTTCCCCAGAGTAAAAATGACCATGAAAGCAAACACTTTGAATCAGTTCAGGATCTTCAGGCAGCCTTAACAGCACAACCAAAGACTGTCATGAAAGAGGATTTCCAACCTGCTTCACAATGTGGCTAAGAATGAGGGAATGTGTGTCTGAAGTGAGAGGGAGTATTTTGAGGGAGATTAAAAGCAATGTGTCTTTTACTGTAACACATTTTAAAAATTTAAAATTCACCATAATTTTTAATCACATCTCATACACTGAAGCTGGAATCCCCAGTGCGGAAGTACTTGGAAACGGCTCTGTGAGGGGTGGTAAAGGCTAAATCGAGCCCTAAGAGTGGAGTCCTAATCCTGTGGGACTGGGGTCTTCACGGAGACACCACAGCACTCTCTGCTATGTGAGGACACAGCAAGAAGAGAAGGTGGTAGTCAAGATGGGAAGAATATCCTTGTCTGGACCTGAATCAGCCAGCCTCTTGATCCAGGATGTCTATTCTCCAGATTTGTGAAAAGCAAATTTCTGTTGTGTAAGCTGCCCAGCCTGTGGCTTTCTGTTATGGTGGACCCTTTGCTTGGTAAACAAAACAGTGTCTACCCTATGTTACCCAGTTTCCAGCAACCTGGATTTGCAAGACTTAATTTCGTTTTCTTTGAAATGACGTGGCACTGTTGCATTGTTATTGGTAACACATAATTCAATTTATCCCGAGGAAAGAAAAGCAGGGCTTTTAGAAGGACAAGACCTGAGTAAGTAGTTCACTAAAAGACTTCTCATACAAAAGCCTGCTCTGGGGGTGTAAGATCTGGCTTTCCAAAGCCATTTAAAAATCATAGGAAGATTCAGTGCCTATAAATGATGAGGATTCTGTGCCTCTAGTCATATACTCTGACTTTTAAATCCAGAAACCCTTCAAGTTAAAGTCCACCTTAATAATGGGTAACATTTTTCATGATTAGAAGACCAAGCTTATGTAACTAGGGAGAGAGGGAAAAGTTAATTTCATGAGAAAATCCTATTGAGTAACTGAAATGAATTAGGAAAAGGAAAGGAAATGCAGATTTCAAATGATCCTGTTTACAATGATCTGAAGCCTGTATTCAAGGTCAACTTCTGGAAAAGCAATTTATATGAGTACTTATTTCCCCCAAAGAACACTATTGTTGGCTAGTATCTAAACTTAATTTAAAATATAATTCGTTTTAAAGAGTTTAAGAGTGCTCGTGATAATTTTTACTCAAAGAATTTATCTTTCTAAAATATTTAATACACATACTCTTAAAATTCAACTGCCAGCTTAATAAAAGAAAAGGTTGTTTGAGAGTACAGGTTGCAGCTTGATTTCTTTTGCAATATGTCATCCAGAACAGAGCACATTTAAATCAAAATGACAGTCAAAACGAAGAACCTGCTTGGCAGTTTAATTAAACATCCTATATCAATAAGTATGATTTACTAAATGATACCATGGGCCCCCCTGCAAAATCTCTCCAGGCCTCCCACTTAGTAGAGGGAGGCAGTATGAATGTAACAAGTAGCCACCACCTCCTTGTAGAGATGAACTGATACACTATACAATTCATTAAGGGGAAAAGTTCGTCAAAAGAACTGTTGCAGAGAGTGAAGAAAATGGCTGTCACCCTTAAGAATTCCCTATAACACAAAAAGAAAAAATGTCCCTAGCTTCTGTGTGTGGTTATCCACTTATAAAGCCACATTAAAGTCCATATATTTCATAATCATGATGTCAAATTATTAACCTTAGGAGCCTCTTGGGAGTACAGATTCATAATCCTGGCAAGAGTTTCCTGGAAGATTATACAGCTGTTATTATCACCACAAATGAGAACCAGTATTTATTCTACAAGTTCAAATCTTAAACGTACAAATCAAGCAGAATCTCAAAGTATTCCACTTATTCACTGCTCCAAGCCTAATTTCAAGTCGTTGTGTAACCACTGCCCTGACAGAGCCAGGAAGGGGATGTGGGTGTGGGGTGGAGTACAGGTAAAGTCAGAAGAGTTGAAAGAAGTTTAAAATTTTTGTGACAATCTCCAACTTAGCATTTAGGACATTTTAAAGTGCTCTGTATAGCCCCACAAATAAAAAATGATCCTGCTATGGCAAAAAGTGAAAAATAACAGAAATACACAGACAATAAGCATGAATGAAAGTCAGCACAGGAGTGATGTATGTACAAGCTGAGGACATGGTAGAGGAGGGCAAAAGGGACTGAGGATGAAGCCTATAGAGGGGGATGGCAGAAAGATGACAGAGGGAAGGTAGAGAGGCTGAATGGACTGGTGTGAAGACAGGAATGGATTAGTAGGAGACAAACACTCAGAGACACTGAGAGACCCAGACAGAGAGACACTTTCTCAAAATAACCAACCAACATCTGATTTTTGTTTTTTAACTTCCTAATGTTAACCTTTTAATTTAGGTTTTCTAAGTCCTGGGTATGTATGTTTGAAGACATACTTTGAGTCAGCAGCATGTATGTAAATAGGCACACAGATTAGGACATTAATAATCCCTGTGCATGTAGGGAAGACAGTCTGGAATTTCACTAAATGATAATTACAGATTATTTAAGCAAGTAAACAGAAAGAGTCAGTCAGGCACACTTACTTTGTTCTAAACAAAACAGTTTACATTTTCAAGGGAAGAAATCAATCAAGGGTCAGATACATTTTAACTGGTGTTTTTCTTTCCATACTTACAAAGAGAAACATAGTTTAATAAAACCGCCCTGAATGGAATATTGATAACATTACTGAAATTGAATTCTAGACACACACACACGCACTCATCCCCGTGCCATTTTAAGAATTAATCCATTCGTATACAGTAAATCAAGCCCAAAGTACTACAGCTTCCAGTTTCAAATATATAACCTGAGACTCAGCCAGAAAGTCACCGCTGGCTCTTCCGTGAGGCTCCCTGCCATATGGCCCCAGCAACATTTCCAATCCGGGCAAGAGGCAGATGTCCAAGCCTCCTGGGCTGACCACGGCTGAGACTCACAATTTATCTCTGACCATCTAGTTTCCATGCAATCTCAGAAGCATCAATGCTAATCACATTGGAAGCCTTTATATGCATGTTGAAGCCTTGAAAGCCAAGCGGGGAAAAGGTCAGGCGTATTTAACATAACTAGGCAGGTCTGGAAGAACACAACAATAAATAAAAAGGAAGACTTATTCGATTTATTGACGTCAGCCTTCCACCACATACTCTTACCATTTCTCTTATTCAATCAACTAGCCAGCCATACCTCATCTGAGATTAAACACTTATAGGTACTCCAAACTGCCAGAAACAATAATTATAAACACAAACTATACAAAAAAGGAAACACAAAGACAACAAAGTGCTACACAAGCAGCTTTTGGAAAGGCACATCAGATTAGGTACCTGACCTTCAGCAGCCAACTGGAACACAGCTCTCAAAGCCTTCTGCTCTTGAGAGGCTGTGAGACATGATGAAAAGCACAAGACCGGCTGGGGGTTTAGCTCAGTGATTAGAGTGCTTGCTTTGTAAGCACAAGGCCCTGAGTTCGATTCCCAGCACAAAAAAAAAAAGCACAAAACCAGGGGGCTGGTTAGGATGAAGCAGGGGCAGTGACAAAACGTCTAGAGTGCAGAAACCAGTGTTCAAGTCCCAGTTCCGCTGACAGGTCATTTGTTCTCTCTGAACCTCGTTACTATAGAAGCTTTCCTACTGAAGGCATCAAAGCAAGTCATCCGTAGACAACATCAATGGCCACGTAGTCATCATTCCTGTTGTTAGTGGGGGTTCGCTAAAGCACACCGTCTCTTAGGAAGAGGCAAGCACAGATGTGCTGGCTGCCGAGGAGGCCCTGTAACAGTGGAGCCCATCACATCCTCACCCCATTTAATGAATTTTCAAAGTTTTGGCATTCAATTAGCCAGGAAGACAAGAATATTCCTGACTTCAAATCTTCAACGGATCAAGTTAAACTTGGTAAAAATGCTATTTACTGCAAACATAAATCCCTCTTGGTCCCTCTAGATTTAAAAAACTGGCTTCGGTTTATTTAACAGATGAAAATTCTCCTTAAAAATTGTTCTAACTTTTGACTAGCTATGAGGTAATAAATACGTTTCCTGCAAAGGGAGACCGTAGCAGAATGGCTGAAGGACATAGCTTCTAGAAGTAGACCACCCTGAACTGAGTCTACCAGTTACCATATTGACTTGGCAAAGTAACCTACCCTCTCTAAACCTCTATACCTTCATCTAAAAAATGGGAATAACATCATGTATAGGTACAGAATAAATCTAATGAATGTGACCATTATACGTAGAATGTACCAATACATGTTCTTGGTTTAAAATTTAAAAAAATAATAATAATAAAAAAATGGGAATAACAATATTAAACAATATTGAATTCAGAAGGTTGATGTAAGGATTGAGTAAAAACTAATTTAGCAGTGATTAGTATATGGTAAGTGCTTAATAAAATTAGCTGTTGTTATTAAGATATATTCTCACGCAAAAAAATTCAGATAATGCTAAGTAAGCTGAGATACCTCAGTGAAATTAAGACATTACACACTATCCAATGAAAAGTCAACATGCATCTACACAAAGTGCTTGCATTATTCTAATCTATATTCCTTTCATTAAGAAAAATGGCCCAGGCTTGTTTCCCATTAAGCCTCACATGCTGACACTCCAGCCAGATGGCTGCAGGATAAGTGACCACGTGGAATGACAAAGACAGCCCCGACACTGCTGACAGGCTCCCAAATCCCCCATCAGAAACTAGTCATGACAATGGAGACCTCATTCCAAATACCCTTCCGAGAGCTTCAACAAACTAAAAGGCTAGTAATATCTGTAATTATTTTTAAGCTATACTATATTTGTTCTTATAATTTACGTAAAATAAATCTGACTATCCTCAAGGATATCCAATGATTTTTTTAAAAAAGTAGCTTAGATGAAAGAGACATTTCAAAATTAAAATACAGACTCTGCTAAAAAAAAAAGGTATACACACCTCAGGAAAAGAAAAACAGTATGATGTTTTTTCAACAGATGGTGTTACCCTCGTACGGGGGACCCTAGAGGATGTAGTATATCACACAAAACTCACTACACTGCCAGCCCTTAGAGAAGAAATTGAAAATGCACATGCAGCAATCTCAATGACCAGGGTTATCCAAGCAGCAGTTCGCTGTAATTGATGTCGGGAAGCTATCGGCCACCACTTTGAGCACCTCTTGTAATTGTAGAGGCCAAAGGTAACTTGCATCAATCTCATGATGCCTCAATATATTTAGCATTAAAATATTTACACGAGTTTTTCTTTCCCTGATGTATACTTTTTTTTGTGCAGACTCTGTATATTATTAAAATTAATGTAAATTCTGATGATTGGTGGTAGGAAATCAGAAGTCACCAAAGCCACGCCTCCCAACCCTTCCATCAAGGCTATACTATTCCTCGGGGTCTTTGCTGCTGCAAAACGGCTGTGGGTCAGCATAGTGGTTTTCATCATCAAAGGACTATGGATTTTGCTCTACACAACAAAGTCAGGGTACAGTACAGTCAATGATAATGTGTATGTGGAGGTACAACTGAGAGGAAGCTACCTACACTAGTTTTTTGAAAAAGGCTCAAAAAAATCTGTGTGATTCTACTCTTGAAATCAAATTATAATAATTCACTTTTTATTAACTTTCTCTATTCAATTTCCTGTGAGTGACATGTTTCTTTTCTTAACTGTATTTCTTCTAAATGTAAAATATGCTCAATAATTTAAAAACCTTAGAAAAGAATGACGTGTTATGTGTGTTTATCTCACCACCCAATAGTAATATTCTGATTCATTTTCTCATTAGTTTGATTGTCTATGCTCATGCACCTGTGTGGATGGCTGTGAACAGAGGCATACTAACATATACAAACATTTTAGCTTAATTAAGATCATATTCTGTGTACAACTGTTTATTTCTTGTAAAACACTTGCCGATTCTAAGGCCACTTAACGCTCTTCTTCCTTTCTTGGGCTTTCCCTTGTTTCACTAATGGGCATGTACAGTTATACTTATCCAAACACAGTCTTACACTTTTCTGAGGAAAAGACTACATACATTTAACCAAGAATTAGGAGTAAAATTACCTGGGAGGAACTATTTAAGTATTGAAAACTTCATGGTTGAAACTAAATGTCTGGTGTCTGTTATTTGGTTTAAAATATTCCAGCTGATTAAAAAAAGTACTTTGGGGGGTTGGGAATTTAGCTCAAGTGGTAGAGCACTTGCCTGGTAAGCACAAGGCTCTGAGTTCAATCCCCAGGACCCCCCTAAAAAAAGTACTTTGGATAAATGAAAAAAGAACAATAATAAAAATACTGGCAAGTATTGAGGCTTATTGATTTAAAAAACGGGCTACTGTTCTCTTATTTTTCAGCATGTTTGAAAATGCTCATAATGAAGTTTTTTAAAGTGACTTAGAGAAAAAGCTCTCTGATATAATCTTAAATTATTTAAGATTACAGAATGCTTACTGATAGATTGTAAAAGTCTATAGTTAGGTCAAAGAACAAAGCTCCCAAGAAAGCCTGACACCACCAGAGACCACCACAGGGTAAAAGATAGACAAACTCCCAAGCTCTTGTTATTTATTAAAGGTATAATTTGTGTTTTTTTCTAAGGCAGTTATGCACTTAATGCTGGTCTTTGCTAAAAACTGTTGACTCCTCCCTTGGTCCTACAGACACCTAGTGAGTACGACAAGCAGAACAAATCCTGACCTTCACTGCACAAAACTGGGTCAGACAAATTCCTTCTGAGCTCTGCATATAGCCATGTTAGTGTGTTAGGAAATGTTGGCAAAACAGTGTTTAATTAGACCCACATTCACCTAGTCCATCTATCTTATCACCCTTTAGGACTGAGAACACCAGGGTAAGAGATTTACAGGGACATTCGGCTACACGCAGAGATTCCACTGCCCTAAACCTGTGGTCACCTTGGATTCCAGCAGAAGCTCACATGACTGAGCCTGACCCGCAGAGACAGTCACCACGTGGGAGCCCAACTGCCCCTCATGTCATGAGTGTTCGCCAAGAGCCACAAAAGCAGGGCTGAAATACCAGCCCGGCCCACCACAACAGCCCATGAAAACTGGTCTCTCTTCTTTTGTGAATGGGGCAGTCTGACCCACCTTTTCAGGCTTATGTCCCCCACAGTTTCTTGAGGGAAAGCTCTTTTTCTACAGTCTCTTATTTTCCTTTGTTAGGGAATCAGCTTGATCTTTGTGAGACCTGTGCTCCCTTCAGTTCTTTCTTCTCAGTAAAGCCTTTTCTTGTAAACTTGTGCTGAGTGCCTCAGTTTTCATTTCCACAATCACTGAACCAAGGAGCTGCACTAGCCGGCGACTAAGCAGAGTGTGACCTCAGGGGCTGTGCGGGTCCACGTGCCAGCTCATGCCTCTTTCCACAGAAGTAAACTGCACATGGCCAATGAGACACAAACTCCAAGGCACTGTCAGTTAGAACTACTTCTTGCCAAAAGCAAAACCCAAAAACATAATCCTAGAGCCACTGGGATAGTCTCCAGAACTGTGGTTGGAAATTATACAATTTATAGCACTCTGGCAGATTCTAGACCTAATTATATACTTATTATAAATTAAACAGAAAAGCTACTTACTCTCTGGAGATCTCCCATTATAAATATAATGGATTCCCTCCACACAAACAGGCAATGATACTTTTATGAAATTAAATCCTCACTGCTGTACTTACATACAGCTGTTTTCTTTTCTATGTTAAAAAAGAAAACCTGCCAGCGCTGCCAGCCCTAACTTCTAGTGAGCAAACTTCTATAGTAGAGAAAATGCTTTACTCATTTTGTCTAATAAGCAAGAAAACTGTATTTAAGAGATCTGTAGTACAACTATAACTATCGATACCAATGGACCTCTTTGTTTTCTCTAGATGCCAGCCCACATACTAAAGAAATCAAAGGTACAATCTACATTTACATGGCTTAAAAATCAAGCCCCAATAACTCCTAAGATACAGTTTGAAAAGTCAGCAGAGTAGACTGTGAACAAATCTGCACTGCCACTAGCCAGCTCCCCTGACTCTGAAAAAGTCATTTAATCTCTCAAATGCTTCACCTGTAAAATTTATTTTCAATCACTCAATAAGCATTGAAGGCATAGGAAATATGAGATTGCTGGCAACACAGGACAGATAAGATCCTTGGCGCACTGAAAGCAGTGAAGAAGCAATCATAACAAAGTAGGGGAGGTGACATGGCAGGAAAAGCAGAGATGCTAAAATTACAAATCTGGTCGTACAAATCTGAGAAACACACTGGGCACCTCTTCAGCCCAGTCTCTCTGTTGTACTGAATATTCCTTCAAAGGTCTTCACCCTTCTGTCCCCACCCTTACCCTCTCCCAACCACCAGCCTGTCTCTCTTGGCAACCTCATGTGCTCACTCCACATGACAGTCAAAATAAGCCTCTGCACTTGAAAACACAGTCAGGTACGCAGGGCTCTCTTTACTCCCTACCTGTGCCTACTGGGTGTGGCTCTGTCTGGCCCCACCTAGTTCTGCAGCTTCTCCTCTCTCCACGCCACACCCATCTCACAGCCCCTGGACACATCAAATCCTTCTCCCAGAGATTTTGATACCTCTCCTTTCTCATTGGTAAGATCTCTAACACTTTCACGCTTAGTTCAAGTTGTATCCTCAAGGAGAATTCCCTTTACTAAATCCTGCCCTTTAGCAACAGTGCTGTCACTACAAGCCCCATTCAATGCAGAACAGAGGAGGTTGCAAGGAACCCACAGGAGTGGCAGACTGACCCCAGCAGGATCGGATGCCAGGAAAAGAATTCATAAACTGTGTTTTATGGCAGAATAAAAAGCCTGTGGAAAGAAAGCCACCCCGACAGCTGTGAGGTTTAAACACGAGACAATTCGCACAGAAGTAAGAACTAAGAACCTGGCTTGTCCTTTCCCTGTATCCCCAGAGCCCACAACACATAGTTGAGAACGCTGTACTCACTGACTGTATATTTGAATCAAGGTAATGTCTACATACTATTCTCTAAAACAAACTTAGCTACTATTAGATTTGGAAAAACATGCTCCTTACAACTAGTATTTATGCAACTAAAAGAGATATGTTATAAAATCAATATTGTCATGATTCCCAAAATTTCAAGAAAATCCTTACACTGATAACATAATTTTCTTTGTTTGCTGTCCTCTCCCCATTATGTTGATAGTGGAGAGTTACTGTATATAATAACAGACTGTCATTGATATTTTACTGTTTAAGAGCCCTTAAAAATATAACCTAAGAATTGATAGTCTGAGAGTATTTTTATATTCAAATCATTTGCTAAAAAGAAACAAAAAAGCTAACCCCCCCACACACGATATTTAATGTACTGAAAAGATATCAAATCTCTGAAATGTCTTGCTTTTAGATTTTTAAAAGTAAATTTATATTGGGCACTAATCAACGGAATCCTATAATTTTCCCCATCTCAAGAGAGAATGACATTCTGTAATTTTAAAAACTTCAAAAAAAGGCTTTTGGAGCTGACAATCTATGATACCGGAGAGGACAGTGAACACATTTAACCCACTGCCGCATGGAGATGTCAGAGCACAAGCACACCTGCCACTCGGAGCTTAGTCTCTAAATAAAAGAATCAGGGATCTCTGGGGAAAAATGGTTTGATTTGGAGGGGTACGGGAAATATAAGATAAACCCAGAACACTTTGTGATTCCAGAAAGGAAACAAATGCTAAAAAAAAATAATAATAAAGTTGGGAGCTTGACAAAAAAAGAGAAATCAACCTGAAGGAGCCCTCCTGGCCAAAACCAGAATATTCTGAGCAGTGAAATGAATAATGACAGTCTTCCATTTTAATTTGTACAATAAAGATCCATGAGTCCATTTGATATTAAAAATGGAGGATGAGGGACAATTCTCCCTTAGAATTTCAATTAATAAACAAAGAGGAAAACAGAAAAATTACAATGAGTGACCAATATAGAAACACTTGCAGACAAGAGCTACCAGAAGATGATTAAATTAGTGGGGGTAAATGTGAGGCAAAACACGTGCACAGGATTTTTCATTCCCTAAAACAGAGGAGATGGATAGTACTTTTATAGTGGAAAAGCCCAGCAGACCCACTGTAGCACCTGACCAATGGGACTGGAATGAGCCACAACCCACTAATGTGCTGCACAGAGAAGGACACAAGATTCTTTCTGTGGTATTTCTGCCAAAAATGCATGACCTCATTCCAATTGTGAAAGAAACCAGCCAAACCCACATTGAGAACACCGTACAAAGTAATTAATGAATAGTCATCAAAAGTGTCAAAGTCATAAAGAAAAGAAAAAAACCTAAGGAACAGATTGGAAGCCACAAATCTTAGAGTAGAAAATAGGACAGTAGAAAAACTGGTAGAATTCAAATAAAGTTAGCAGTGCATTTTACAGTATTATACCAAAATTAACTTCCTGGTTTTAGTATATGTGCTGCCGAAGTGAGCACAACTTCCTGGTTTTGATTACAGTATTTTACTATGGTTACAGAAGATGTTAACACAAGTAACTAGGTGAGCTGCATTCAGGAAATCTTGATACTACTTTTGCAACTTTTAAGTCTAAAATTAATTCAAAGTGAAGTTTTTAAAGAAACTATAAGCCAAGCATAGTGGCACATGCCTGTAATCCCAGCACTTGGAAG
The DNA here is from genome assembly GCA_004026905.1 of Hystrix cristata. Lineage (NCBI taxonomy): Eukaryota > Metazoa > Chordata > Mammalia > Rodentia > Hystricidae > Hystrix > Hystrix cristata. The sequence goes on from PVJO010001744.1 coordinate 61,216, forward strand.
GCTGAGGCAGGAGGATCACTACGAGTCTGAGGACAGCCTGGGCTACATAGTGAGTTCAAGGCCAGCCTGAATTGTATAGCAAAACCTCATGTCTTAAAAAAAAAAAAAAAAGCCAAATGAAACTAAGTGGCTCTACTGCACAATCTACCACGAACACAAACAGCAGGGCAGACACAAGTGGCTTGTTCTCCTACTTGGCATGCTGCCCACATTCTCGGCCCTCAGGCAGGAGACGGTGATGAGAGGTGGCAGAGGACATGACACACAACCTGCCAAGAAAGAGGAGTGTATATTATGACAATTTCTCAAGTCCTGTTCCTCGTAGCAGGGAAGAAAACTCACGTTCTGGTTACAGATCCCATAAAGATAACTAATATCTCAAGTGAAGAAAGAAACAAAGAAAGAAGTGGTGAAGGATAAAGAACCAGGGAGGAGGGAGGGAAAAACAGTATTCATTTGCCAAGAAGATTCCTTAGCGTGTTTTTGTCTCAGTGATGAAAAGACTACTTACTCATCCGGAAAAATGGCTTCTTCACAATGTATTAATCGAGTCAAACAATTTGAACATTCCTTAGTTGTCCTCTCAAAAATACTGTATTGATAAATCAATCTCATCTATAAAATGTCAGTCACTTTTCACTTTAAATATATTTTTCAAGCCTCGTGACTTCATACCCTTACTTTATAAGGTGTTTGTAGAAAGGACTTTTACTCTCACTTTTTTTTTTAAAGCCCTGGAGAGTGAACCCAGGGCCTTCACAATGAACTCCCCCACCCCCTGCCCTAAATTTTGAGACAAGGTCTTGCTGAATTGCTCAGGCTGGGCTCAAATTTGTAAGCCTCCTGCCTCATCCTCCTAGAATGCTGGGAATATAGTTGTGCATCACCACACTGAGCATTTTTATTCTCATGTTAACATTCTCTCAGCATATAAGGTACAACAAATATGATGGATAACAATATTCCTATGACTATTCAAACCAACAGGCACACAGAATCCAGAGCACTCTGAGCAGGGCAACCTGGGTGGATGGAAAGAACACGAGCCCTGGAAAACGGAGAGGAACTCTGGGTTCTGTGAACTAGTGGTGCATGGATTCCAATCAAATTCTTTAACACTGTGAACTTGAATTATCTTGCCTGCAAAGTGGTAAAAACATCATTTAACTCACAGTATTATAAAGATGACATCAGCTAATTACACATGAAATGCTTAGCCCACAGCACATTACTAAAACAGTATTAGTTCCTTTCGCCCCTCTCTATTTCACTGTGCAGTGGTGTCCCCTGAAAACGTACCGATTGAAGTTAATGTCAGGGTAGCTAGAATACTCTGACTTCATCTTAGCGTTCCGCCGGGGAAATGTGCAGAAGAACGCATTAGCTAAAAGACTGGCAATCTGTTCCTGTGACATTGTGATGGAATGATTCATCTTCTGCTTCAGGAGTGGTATTGGCTGATGGAGGAAACAAAAATACAGACAAGAACAATAATTAGTTTAGCAATTTTGAAAGCACAGGCCCCAAATTGCATTTGCTAAATTAAGGCAGGAATAATTCTGGGCCACTCTTGAATTCTAAAATCAGCAATATTGTTAAAGTTGAGGGCTGCTTATCAGGGATGACTGGGAAAAGGTATTTGTTTGACAAACTGCAGATTTCTAATCAATAGTGAGAACACAAAACATTACTCATTAATGAAAACCAAGATTGCTTTAGAAAGTAGAAACACATTTCCAAAGTAATGACAAATTAAAATCAAAGAGAAAACAGAAAAAGGCAATACTGAGTTTAGTTATTATTGCTTAAATTCTGACTTTAAATATTAGAAATCATTGGATGAGCAATTTTTCTTAGTCCTAAATAAAATGATTTAAGGAAAATAATTCAATAAATAAGTCTTTTCCTTCTTACTTTGAATCACATTGCACATGGACAATTTATGAGACCCAAATCTAATTTTATTAAAGCAATTAGTGGAACATGTGAAAACCATCACAGACTCATGGATAATTTGTAACAGGCAGCCATTTCCTACTTAATCAAACATCCCAAGGTAAGGAAGATGCTGGACATTTTTCTTCAAATCTTTTATGTCTAAAATGTTTTCTACCTGTACCAAACTCAAATTCACTGACCTTTCATTGTCAGTATAATCCATAGGACCTGAGTATTATGTTTGGTGCGTATTATTCGACTTTAAATGTTGAAACTAGGTTGTTAAGGACATGCTGGTAAAACCAAAAACAAACTGCCGGTTTACCCAATAGATGTTAAGTTTCAAAGTGTTTCCTATAACATTTACAGATGCTTTTCCTTCTCTTTTTCACAAAAACCCAGAATGAAGAGTGCCAAGTGTCTGGACAAATATCAAACCAGTTGTCTAGAGTGAACTTTCCTGAACATAAAACGAACCTGAGGAAGGGCAGGCAAGATGAATAAAAACCACCATTTTTCTAAGTAACAGGAAACACACATCATTGCTGGACTACTTGCGAGAATGAAGAAAAGGTTAATCTTGCAATTTAATTATTTCTCTCGGAAAAATTCACAAGTAAACAAAAAAGCAAATGGTAAAGAATGTACTTTCACTATGGTCTCCAAAATCCTCCCTGCTTTCAGGCCTTGCTAATCACCATTTCTAAGAAGAAATAGTGCATATTGATCCTCATTTTCCTCCTAAACATTTATTCACAACCCAGAAATGAGTTTAGGCAAGGTGACAGAGTATTCGTGGCAAAAGCAAACTATTACTTGGTTTTAATGAGAAATGAATTTTTGACTACCATTTACCGAGTTAGCCAGAAAAATGATTTTAAAAATTCATGGAGAATATTTTAGGCTTACTGGACTTGACACACAAACATTTCTCATCCCCAAATAAACTTGTAGAATTTTTAAAAGAATAAATGACTTCAGCTCTCTCGGTGAAGAGAGATGCCTAAAAGCAAAGACGCCGCCAATAGAGAAAATGTAGATCTCACTGGTGAACCCTCACCCACACAAAAGAAAGGCTGGGGTTACTTGAACCAAGACATTGTAAAACATTCCATCCAAAATGTCCTTCCTTTGATTTTCTTTTTATAAATCTAACAGTTACCTTTTAGATTTGGCCTAGAGTACTTTAATGTGGCAAGTCATTAAATATCAACGTATACAGTCTAACTTGCCAAAAAACATATTTTGATCTCGAGTCAAGTCTTAATTTTCATAGAAAAGGCTGGCTTTTGGCAGAGCACACAACTGAGGTGGAAAATGTTTTCTTATTAATACACTAATGAAAGAACAAGGTTGCTCTAAGCCACGATAAAAAGCTGGGGGGCCATGAATCTGATTCAGTCCTACCAAGCAACTTACTTAGAGAGCTTACTAATTTGCATGCTTTTGGAAAATGGTATCTATCTCATTAAATAAAATAAGGAATTTCCTCTCCCAGTAGGAGAGGATGAGGTGATTAAGTGAGCCCTGTCTAAAGGCCAGATACTGTTGATCATATATTACACACTAAATTCAAAAAGCATTTAACTAAGCATCACACAAAATCCAGAGACACAGCGATCTCCCTTGAAGGGGAGCACGATCTAGTGGAAGATTTGTAAAGACATAAATTAAAAACAATGTGGTGGTATGACAGGGTGGATAAGGCTTCACTGGGGAAAGCAGGGAAGGCTTCATAAGGGAAGTAGTAAAAGGCAGAACTAGACAGTAGCAAGACATTTTACTAAGTAAGGAAAGGAGAGAAGGGAAAAAGAATGAGTATGTAATAAAAGCTATTTATTATTTAAGTAATTTCCAACAGAAAGAGGTTTTAAAAAATATTTTTCTGATAGTAAAATTTATTTTAGATACAATATATTACTGAGGTGAAATTAAAGTTACAAAGCATTGGAAACATCGCAGTAAAAAGCTAATAAATGCAGCTCGCTGCTTCTCAGCTAAAGGGGGCAAGGCCCCACACAGGTTCTGACATGTGTGGGAGTTTCTGGTTGCCCGAGTGACTGTGCTTATGGTTTGGGGGTAGGCAATGAGTGTGGCCATCCTACATCTTGAGAAACCATTACACTCAAAAATTTCCCAAGGGCCTCTAGGGAGCATTAGTGTTAGCAGAACCCTGGTTAGCATCCATGTAGCAAGGGGCTGGCCCTAAAATAAAAGATGAGGTCAAATACAAACAACACTGGAAGAAAATGAGAAAGAACAAAACCACTTCTTACGGAGGTTGGAAAATATGGTCACAAATTTTCTGATAATTCTCCCTTTAAGAAGTAGAGTCTAATTCCCTTCTGCTTGGGTCTGTGCTGCATTTAGTGACCAGCTTCTAATGAGTAGAAAAACAGTCTAAGTGACACTAGAAGGCTCAAGAAACTCAATCACTAAGGTACTGCAGCTTCTCCTGCTCTATGTGAGGAGCCCTAGGGAGGTCCACCAGCCCCGCCAAGCCTTCAGAGGCGCCTGGCCCTCGCCCACACTCTGACTGCAACCACAGGACAGACCAAGCCACAGCTTCCTAACCTGAGCCGTTCCCAAATTCATGACCAACGACTGTGAGATAACAAATGTTAACCGCTGTAACACACTAAATTTGGGTGTAATTTGTTATATAGTGCATTCTACACCAAATGAAGTCATAGCAGATATGTTCTTTTATTCTTAAGCTAAGAAAGTACTATGAACTCATTTGTTATAATACTATATCACTTTGGAAGAGTGGAAAAGAAGTGGGTAGCAGTAAGCCCTTTTGAAAATATAGTGTCACAAATTCACTAATACGTTTTGAAATGGCTACTTTTTAAAACAATACAGATTTTTTTCAACAAGAAGAGGAAAGAAGTTGAGTAAGCAAACTTCAACAGTGCAAACAAAAGCTCAGAAATTGAATGATGCATTTTTAATATCCTTTTGTAGCATCCTCTCTAGCCTCTAATCTTTTCCTTAAGATAGCAAAATTACCACATCGTTTGGCATATCTGCTTCCCAGCTCTCTCTCTCTCTGACCCAAGTGTGAGCCTCAAGGTATGCTGAGGATATCAACTCACTAACCTGGGTGCAAACACTTGGCAGGCAGAGTGCAGCCTTCACCATGTCAGGCAGAATGGACTGACATAGATGCTGGGCTTCTGCTTCCTCAAGTACCTGGAAAGCAACAGATACACTACATGAATAACGATAAACGATGTTTATTATGAAACTCAATTATGAATTCATTTCTGACAGAGTCTGATTATAATGCTCATGAGCATCACTACTAAACACACATAGAAACAAATCAATAGGTGAGCCGCACACTTACCAATTCACTTGCAAATATATATAATTCACCATAATGTCATCTGAAACCAAATTATACAACCCGGAATCGAACACCTCTCACATTCACAATCAAATACAAAACTTCTAAATGAAACAATGCATTTAGCCCTTGGTTATACCAACCGAAAACTGCTAATCAAACAAAGAACCTCAGAAACCCTCAAAGACCTGAAATGACATCCTAATTCAGCTCTAATCTGCCCCATAAGAGAAGTGAGGAACAAGAAGGGTTAATCAGAAGCAAAGCCCACTTCATTTTTTTCTTTCAAACTCAAGCATAGGAAATTCAAGGTCAGCCTAGCCTTACAACCCTGTCTATGTGCCTTTTGTTTACTGTAACCAAAACATCTGCAAGATTTCAGAAAGAATGTCATACTCTCCTATCTCCACTTTACCCTCGGACACTCCCTTTCCCAGCCTGCACCAAGACCCTGACCCTTTGCCTCCTTCACTCCTCTGCATATCAAAGAACCCTCACAAAGAAATGCCACCAAGCCTTACATTTACTTAATTCCTTTTACCTCCCCCTAGTGCCTAGCATTGTTAAAATCGGCTTTGAGTCCACAACTTCACATCCTTCCAAACTCACGTGTAGAGAGACACAAACAGAGATAAGTTTAAAAGAAGGCCAACACCTGGTATAAACAATTGCTTGTTGTAGTGCTCAAAGGAATTCCAACTGTAAAATGTAACCACCTTCCTTACTGTATAAAAGCTTTGTTTGGTCAAACTGCAGAAAGGGGTTGAGAGCCCTTTTTGCACATGAGTGCCCTCTCCAACGCCGGCTATTAATAAAGCGGATTCAATCTGACTCAAATTTGGCACTTTGTATCTGGGTGGCATCTCCCTCTTGCAACCAAGTGGGGTGAGAGCAGGCCAGCCCATGGGCTAGTTCGGCCTTCCACTTCAGACCCATTTAGCTTCCACAGTTTACGAATTAAGGAAATCACCAGAACAGCTACCCTACTACTTCAGGAACATACTGTATGTACCAAATTTAACCTGTTGGGCAAGAACAGCAAGATTTCTTAAACCTTCAAATTTTTCCTTTCTAGGCACCTCTGGGAAGCTAAAGCCACAATTCCCATTTCATAATTTGAAGCATAACAAAGATGACATTCACAATTCATTTTTGTCTTTTTTAAGCTCTAATCTCTACCACCCAGTGAACACAAGGCAATTATTAATTCTGAGAAAACAAAAAGTTGTACAAGACAAGAAAAGCAATCATAGCCCAGGAGAATGGGGTTTATACCATCCTCTTGACAAACAGAATGATAAAGCTAAAACTAAAATGAACAAGACAACCACAGTGGGAAAAACGAGGAGGCAGAAATAAGGGTGATATCTGTTAGCAACAGGCAAGTCTCAGCTCCTTAAGCGGGAATGGGAGGCCAGTGCATCAAAACAGCAAAGAGCTCAGGGTAAAGTGGCTGCCTCTTTAGAATAAGCCTCTTCGCCTCTGATAAAAACAAAAACTAAGTTTAAAAAGTCATTCACAGAAAGCATTCTACTATTTTAGATGTACAGAATAAAAGACACTGCTTTCCTATATCTGAAAACGCGTAAGTTAACGCATTTGTTTAAAATACTCACACTCTTCCTGCTTAGAATTTATCTTTTGGTTTTTAAAAATGTTTTATTTGGAAGTAATTATAGCTTCATAGGACATTGCAAAAATGGTATAGAGGGGTCCAGCGTACCTTTCACCCAGTTTCCCTCAGCGATGACATGTGTGAATATTTGCGTAACCACCCAAATCAAGACACTACACAACTGTTTCATTCCAACAAAATCTCAAACTACCCATGTTGGGCTACACTTACCCTTCCTCCCAGCCTCTAGCAACCACTAATCTGCTTTCCATCTCTGTAATTCGTCATATTATATAAATGCATCCATTCAGCTTGTGTTCTTTCAAACTGACTTCTTCATGTAGAGTAATGCCCCTGACATTTATGTAAGCTATTTCAAGTATCAGTTTCAAGTATGAGTCCTTTTTTTCTCATTACTGAGTAGTACTCCATGATACAAATATACCACACTTGATTTAGCAGCATCTTGGTTTCCAGTTTTTGGTATTACAAACTGCTTTGGTTGGACTACATCCCTACAGAGCTCACATGCTGGGAGACAGTTCGGTGTGGCAGTGAAGGGAGGAGTGTGGAGTCTTTTAAGGGGTGGAGCCATTGGGAGGTCAGTGGAGTCCTGTCCTTGGTTGCCATTAACATAGTTCTCCTGGCACTCTAAGTCAGTTCTTGTGAGAGGTTGTTATGAAAAGCAGGACTGCCGCCCCAATCTCTCTGATGGCTCATCCTGTCACATGATCTCACCCCCTCATGACACAGCCAAAAGGGCCTCCATTGGAGCTGAGCCAGTCCCAGCTCTTGAACCTCCAGAACTGTGAGCTAAATAAACCTATGACCTTTATATTCAGCCCCAAGCATTTCATTACGGTAAGAGAAAACAGACTAACAGACAAATAAAGGTACCCTTTATTCACAACCCACTTTTTTTTACTGCTGTTTGTAATGACTTCTAAGCAACAATCTGCCATTCTTAAAATCCACTCTGCAAATCTTTTAATAACTGGATTAGACCATTTATGTTTAATGTAATCACTGATATGTTACAACTTTAGCCTGACATTTCAATTTTTATTTTCATCATCTGTTTTCCCTTCCCTGATTTCTTATGGATCATGTGAAGATAGTGAATTTTGTGAAGTAATTTTGCTCACGTAATTTGAACAGATTTTTAGGCACCACACTGTAACTTACACCATTCACTGGTACTGTATCAACATGTTTTTCATTTTCTTTAAATTACAGAGACTACCTTCCTTTAGGTCCTTTAACCTTCCCTCATTTATAGTGTCATCAATATGAGACAGTGTTTTACAATTTTTAAGAATAGTGAAAAATGTTTTTAAAATGCTAAACATTTAAAAAGGGGAAAAAATGCCTGCTATGTTTACTCTTTCCACTGTTCTTTCTTCCTGACAGTTCAAAATTCCTACTGTTACTGTTTCTTTTCTGTTTCAGGAAATTTCTTTAGATATTTTTATTTCCATCATGTTTTCCTTTTCTTTCTTATGGGTTACTTTAAGATAATGAGTTTCTTTTGTGTTTAATGTATTTTTGATCACATACTTTGAATAAACTGAAAAAAAAAACTGAATATACATGCTTAGACACTGCATATAGTTTGGGGTTTACTCAGTTTCTTGAGCCTGCAGGCTTCTGTGTTTTGTCAAACTTTAGCAGTTTTCAGCACTTGGACTCTTGGAAATGCTAACAGAGGAAGTAACAAAGCAGATGACTGAGGCTCTATAAAAATTCAAATCAGAAATAATTCCTCAGATAACTACAAAGGTGATCAGAATGAAGGACGTGATTAGTGACTCTAGAGCAGATACAGATTTAAAAAAAAAAGAGGAGCTTAGGAAAATGATGAAAATCATGAATGCCAAATGAAGGAAAGAAATGGAATTCATGAAACAGATTCAAACAGATATCCAGGAGATTTAAAAAACCATTGAAAGTACAATCAGCAAAAAGAACCAATGTAAGGACAGAATATCAGCTATAGAAGACAGAATTGTGGCCAGAGATCATGAAAAGAAAGACCTCTTAAAAATAGTAAGGGACCATGAAAAATCAAACCAAGAGCTGCTAGATGACACAAAGAAGAATAACATGATTGATCAGAGTTAATGAAAAAGCAGGAGATGGTGCAAATGACATAAAACACCTGTTCACAGAAATAATGGCAGAAAACTTCCCAAGTACAGAAAAAGAACCTGACATAAAGTGAGGCATATATAACTGAATTAGCCATGATCAACAAAAATCTACCTCAAGGCATATGAGTCAAGATTCCATAAATTTAACACAAGAACAGAATATTAAAGAAAAGAAACAAACTACCTATAAAAGGAAAGCCTATCAAAATCACAGCAGACTTCTCAACACAAAGCCTCAAGTCAAGGAGAGCTTGGGAGTGAAGTATTTCAAGCCGTAAAGGAAAATGACTTCCAGTCCAGACTGATGTACCCCACAAAACTATCTTTCAAAATTGATGGAGAACTAAGATACTTTAATGACAAAGACCATCAGAAGAAATTCATGATCCACAAACCAGCATTCCAAAATGTTATGAAAGACATTCTAGAAAGAGATAATGAGAACTACAACTCCAGGAAATCCAACAGAATGAATCTCCAAGCAAGGCAGGTAATTAAACAGAGAGGGAAAGAAGAAACCAACAACAAGAAAGTAACATGACAAGGGTAAGTCAGTACATATCAGTTATAATCATGAATGCAAATGGTCTCGATTCACCAATCAGAAGAAAAAGACTGGCAGAACAGATCAAGAAGCAAGATCCAACAATATGCTGCATACAAGAAACACATTTAATTCAAAAAGAAATTCATAGACTGAAAGTCAAAGGATGGAAAACATTATTTCATGTGACAGGAACCTGGAAAAAAGCAGAAGTAGCTTTTCTAATTTCAGACAAAGTGAATTTCAAGCCAAGTCTGAATAAGAGAGACAAACCCACTAAATCCTTGTAAAGGGAACAATCCAAGAGAAAGAGACAACAATCATTAAGATACATGCACCAAATACTAGCACATCCAACTATATGAAAAAAATACTAACAGACATGAAAAACCAAACAGTATTAATACATTTGTAATAAGGGACTTCAATAAGGAATCTGCACGAGTAAGCAGATCAACTAAACAAAAAATCAACAGAGAAACACCTGAATTAAACCAAACTTTTGAACAAATGGACTTAGTATATATCTACATGGTGTTCCACCCTGCAATATCAGAATACACATTCTTCTCAGCTGCACACAGGATGTTCTCCAAAATAGACTGCATACTAGCTCATATGACAAGCTTAACTAAATGCAAAGGAACTGAAATTGTCCCATGCATGTTATCAGACCATAGTCCAATGAATTTAGAAATAAATGGCAAAGAAACCACAAAAACTTCATAAACGTGTGGAAATTAAACAGCACCCTCCTTAACAAGCAATGGGTCACAGATGAAATTTTAAAAGAAATTAGACTGTTTCTACAGTTAAATGATAATGTCACTAGAACATACTGAATCTTTTGGGAGGCAATGAAAGCAGTCCTACTTGGGAAGTTTATACCAGTGAACTCCCACATCAGCAAAACACAGCAAGCTCAAACAAACAACCTAATGTCATATCTCAAGCTTCTAGAAAAAAAAGCACAAGTCAAGCCCAAAGCTTATAGGAGGGAGGAAATTATAAAAGTCAGAGCCAAAATAAATGCAATTGAGATGAAGAAAATAATACAAAGAATCAATGAATCAAAGAGTTGGGACTTTCAAAGATTAAAATTGACAAACCTTTAGCCAACCTTATCAAAAAAAAGAAAGACAAGACTCAAATCCATTCAATTAGGAATGAAAAAGGTAAAATCACAAGAGATCTTGCAGAAAGCCAGAAAATCATCAGTACTTACTTCAAGAACCTTTACTCTAATAAGATGGAAAACACAGAGGACATAGACAGATTCCTAAATACATATGAATTACCAAAGCTGGATCAAGAAGATTTAAGGATTTTTGAATAACCCATTATGAGCCAATAAAACTGAAGATGTAATTAAAAACCTACCAACAAAGAAAAGCCCAAGTCTTGATGGATTCACTGTTGAATTCTACAAGAAAATTAGAGAAGATCTAATGCCACTACTCCTCAAACTCTTTAATGAAATGGAAAGGGAAGCAATACTCCCAAATTCATTTCTGGAAGCAAACATTACCCTGATAGCAAAACCAGAGAAGGATCCAACCAAAAAAGAACAGGCCAATATCCTTAATGAACTCAACACAAAAATCCTCAATATGATACTGGCAAACAGAATGCAGCAAATCATCAAGAAGATTACACACTCTGAGAAAGTAGGATTCATCTCAGGGATGCAGAGATGGTTCAACAGATGCAAATCAATAAATGTGGTATACCATATTAACAGAGCCAAGGGCAAAAACCATATGGTCATCTCAATAGACATGGAAAAAGCATGTGACAAAGTCTAACACCCATTCATGATAAAAACTCTAGAGAAAATTGGAATAGATGGGCTTTAGCTCAATCTGATAATAGCCATCTATGACAAACCAACAGCCAACATCATACTAAATGGACAAAAACCGAAAGCTTTCACTGTAAAATAAGGAACAAGACAAGGATGTCCACTATCATCGCTGTTATTCAATATAGTTCTGGAAACATTAGCCAGAACAATTAGACAAGAAAAAGGGAAAAAAAGGAGTAAGGACAGGAAAGGAGAAAGTTAAATTATCAGTATTTGCAGATGACATGGTACTCTACATAGAAGACCTCAAAAACTCCACCAAAAGAATTCTAGATCTAATACCAAATTCAGCAGCATAGCTGGATACAAAGTCAACACTCAGAAATCAATAGAATTCCTGTACACAGATAAGCCCACTGAGAGAGAAATTAGGTAAAAAACACCTTTCACAATAGCATACAAAAAAATAAAGTACCTAGGAACCAATTTAACAAAGGAAGTAAAAGACCACTGAAAACTACAGTACTCTGAAAAAGGAGATCGAAGAAGATAATCAGAAAATGGAAAGACATATCTTGTTCTTGAGTAGAAAGAAACAATATAGTGAAAATGGCCACACTTCCAAAATTGTTACACAGATGTAGTGTAATCCTGCTCAAAATACCAATAGCATACCTCACAAAATTAGAGAAAACAACCCTAAAAGCCATTTGGAACCAGAAGAGACCTAGAATAACAAAAGCAATTCTGGGCAACAAGGCAAAGCAGGGGCCATCACAGTCCCTGACCTGAAATTATATTACAAAGCTACTGTGATAAAAACAGCATGGTACTGGCAACAAAACAGACTGAGGATCAATGGAACAGATTGGAAGATGCAGAAACAACTCCAAACATGCTCAAACATCTTACCTTTGACAAAGGGGCCAAACACAATCACTGGAAGATAGCCTCTTTAATACATGGTGCTGCAAAAACTGGCTTTCCATGTTCTGAAGACTAAAACTAGACTCGTATCTCTCACCATGCACTAACCTAAAACTGAAATGGATCAAGATCTAAGTAATAAAATAGAAACACTAAATCCACTGAAAGATAGACTAGGTAAAACTCTTGAAGACATTGGCGTAGGCAAAGATATTATGAACAAAACACTGGTTGCCCAGGAAATATCACAGAGAATCAACAACTGGGATCACATCTTACTAAAAAGCCTTTGCACAGCAAAAGAAATGACTAACAGTGAAGAGACAATCCACAGCATGGGAAAAAAATTTTTACCAGGTGTTCCTCAGACAAAAGACTAATATTGAGAATACAGGCTGGGGATTTAGCACAGTGATTAGAGTGCTTGCCTCACAAGCACAATGCCCTGAGTTCGATCCCCAGCACACACACACAAAAAAAGAATACATAAAGAACTCAAAAAAATCAGATCCTCCCAAATTTAAAGACCCAATTCAAAAATGGGCAACAAATAAAAAGATACTTCTCAAATGAAGAAGTAGAAACAACAAATAAATACACGAAAAAATGTTGAGCATCACTTGTCATTTGAGAGATGCAAATTAAAACAACACTGAGATGCCATCTCACTCCAGAAACAATGGCCATTTTCAAGAAATCGGCCAATGACAAATGCTGGCAGGGCTGTAGGGAGAAAGGAACCCTCCTCCACTGTTGGTGGGAATGCAGACTGGTGCAACCACTGTGGAAATCAGTGTTGAGATTCCTCAAAAATCTGAAAGTAGAGGTTCCATTTGACCCAGTTATTCCTCTTCTTGGTATCCTCCCAAAAAGAGTAAAAGCATCACACCATAGTAATATATGCATACCCATGTTTATAGAAGCACAGTCTGTAATAGGCAAATCTTAGAAACAGCCCAAATGCCCATCTGCTGATGAATGGATTTTTTTTTATACAATGGAGTACTACTCTGTCATAAAGAAGGATAAGGCTGAAACATTTCTAGGAAATGGATGCACCTTGAGACTATTCTTTTAAGTGAAATAAATCAGACACACATGTTTAAATACTGCATTGTTTCTCTGGTGTGAGAAACAAAAAGTGTAAATAAGGACCAAAATATGTATTACATAATGGAGAAAGTGAAGAAACTGTTGAAATGGGGAGGGGGAAAGGAAGGTAGGGAAAGAAAAAACAGAATGGAAGGAAAAAATGGAAACAAAGCTTTTGTAAATAAGGAGGGGATGAGGGGTTGAAGGAAGGGGAGGGGAATGGGAAAAAAAGTAGAAGCAAGATATGTCATGCATAGGTACAAATTCCCTATGATGAATGTTATTATGCATACATAAAATGTACCACTAAAAAAAAAAAATCCAGGCATGGTGGCATGCACCTGTAACACCCCCCACCCAAAAGGAGGTGCAGGAAAAAAAAAATTAGTATTTCGTTTGCTGCCAGTCTATAAAACACAATAATTTCTGGCCTTATGATGTTCTACTAAACAAATACTTTTCCTTATTAGTTCTAGTGACAGCTTTCTAGGTTCCTTTGATTTTTCTATGTAAACAAACAAGTCAACTGCAAATAGAAACAGTTTTATCCTTCTTTTCTGATTTTCAAACATTTTATTTCTTTTTCTGACATTATTGCCTTGGCTAGGATTTTCAGTATTAGGAAATTAAAGAGAGTAAAAAGAGTGGGTATCTTTGCTTTCCTGCACTCTTTGGAAAGACTTTTTAATATTTCACCACTAAGTATGATTTCAGTTGTAGGAGTTTCACAGGTATCCTTTATTGGATTGAAGATATTCCATTTTAGTCCTAGTCTGCTAACAGTTCTTCACCATAAACAGGTATTACATCTTGCCAAGTGCTTTTCCTGCATCTAATGAAATAATCATAAGACTTTTAAAATATGAAACCAATCTCACCTTTCTGAGACAAATAAGACTTGGTAATGATGTATTATCCTTTTTATATATTGCTAGATTCATTTTGCTAATACTTTGTAATATCTTTGTCACATATTAGTAATCCAAGGTATGCTGACCTTTAACTTTTAACTGCTCATACTTTACTGGTATATAATCCTTTCTCTCCTGTATGTTAAAATATTCTCCCTTCTCATTATGAAATCACCGTTCAGTTTTATTACCTTTATTTTTAATAACTGGAATAAAGAGTATATTTGTACTTCCAAAGCACTGATCCTTTTCCAGTGTCTGTCCATCCTGTCACTCACATACTGCTCCGTAGTAACACCGAACTGCCTGCAGCTCCCTCTGTGCTATACTCACTTCATTACTCAGTGCAGTCAAATCACAACCACCTTTTTAAACATGTTTTCTCGCCCACAAAAACACCTATCATGCAGAATTAGAAGCTTTCAACAAATAAAGCTATTAGGATGATAGCGATGTTTTATTTACTTTATCTTCTTTAACATTTTACTACTGTTAAGGCACTAAATATCCATCAAGATTTGGCTTGCCTGATTGTTCCTTCCTCTGTGACTGTAGCCAAACACACATACCTGGCAGATCACTTGTTACAGTTTAGTACAACTACTGTTTACATGTTTTTCTCTCCTCCTACAATCTACAAACACTTCAAAAGAGGAATTGTGTTTTAATCATCTTGCATTCCCAGTATCAAGCACAGCATAGTATTCATTACTATTTGCTGCATTAAGAGTTGGTGAAAATAAAAATAGCCCTGTAAGACAGAAAGGAGAAAAACATCTATAAAAACTGAGGCTCAAGAAAAGCAAAACAGATAACTCACATTAAAAAATGTGGTGGCAGACAGAGACTAGATGCCACGGCTTTTCTTCCCAGGTTCACAGAGAAAGATGTTTTAGGGAAAGCAACCCGGGCCAAGAAACTGCAGGATGACAATTATAGGGCCAGTTCTGTATTTACTCTCTGTATTAGCATAGAAAAATCCTTAAATTCTTGATTTCCTCATCTATGATACGGTCAATACTACTATAACTCTGCTTAACTCATGGGGTTGTGAAGATTCAGATACAATAATAGTATCCTACAAATTCTAAAGATCCATGTATAAATGCAAAGTTACTATTAGCTAATAGGCCGATAATTCACCCCTTTTCTGGAGCCTCCCCATTCTTTTGTCACCCCTACATCAATTAACTGCCAAGTCCTACTGATTGATCCAGCAGGATCAATGGACATATTCATGACTCCCTCTTAATCTTTACTAAGCTACCCTGACTCAGCGCCCCATGCAGTCTGAGAATATGCAACAATCTAACTGTGGCCCTGTTACAAATCACCTTCAGTTCCTGCCCAAGTGCACCCCTCTGTGTCCCTGCTACCGAGACCCTACAGTGGCTCTTGCTGTCCTGTCCATATAGTACAAACTCTGTGAACCAGCAATGAAGTTATCTTACCCTAGGTGCCTATCTAGTCTTATTTAGCATAAATACGCTAAGTATACGGCATTAGTGTGTATGTGTGTGCATGCATGCACACATATATACATACATACACACTCTCTGTGCATCTTACATTCTTGGCACTTCAGCAATTTTTTTTTTTTTTTTTTTGGTGCTGGGGATCGAACTCAGGGCCTTGTGCTTGCAAGGCAGGCACTCTAACCACTGAGCTAAATCCCCAGCCCCCCAATTCACTCTTCTGTAGCAACAACCCATACTTCCATAGATACAATCTATTCTGTGCCTGGAGACTTTCCCTCCTTAATTCTAAAACTTAACCAACCTTTTTGATATCTTATTCAAACTTTGCTTCAAAGTCTATCCAGATTTCCTTTCTAGCTAGAAGGTAACTGTCCCTCTTGCAATTTCTGTTTTCTTTTTTCATGGGACACTCGAAAGACTTTCTATTTTATGCTGTAGTTATTTATAGACATCCTTTCTAGCCCTTACAAGCAGTTCTTTAAGACAAGATTTATGGTTGACTCACCATGTCTAGGCAGCAATGTTTGTGTGTGTCAATAAAAATATGTTAAATTAACTGATGCCCTCTGTCTTCCTCCTCTCCACTGCCTTCTAGAATCTCCACTGCTTAGCAAAAATATTATAGTATTTTTAAAGTTAACTGAAGTATATATTTGGACCCAGCTTTCTATAATAGATTTTAGTATGGGAAAACCCCCTAAGGTTTCCTAAATCCAAGAGACAGATTTATGTTTCAAAAATATTAAGAAATAACCTAAATCAAAATTTTGAAGATCTTTAAGATCCACTTGTTCTTCAGGCATGTTTTTAGAATGCAAAAAATTAAATATTAGAGGAAAAAGAAAAATTATAGCACTAAATTATGTAAGAGTAAAAGATCAACTGGAGAAGGTGACTGTTTCTAACATTTGTCTGTGAACAACTCAGGCTCACACTTTGAAGAGAGGAACGTGACAGCTTACAAGAAAACAAACCCACTCACTCCTCTAATTTCTGAAGGCTCATGAAAGGCTGACAGGCCAGCCACAGGGCAACTCTCTCATGTGTATCACCCATGACAATTATGGCTTCAGTAAAAATGTTCTCCGAATTTTAATAAAGTCCAATTGGGCTGAGAAATAGCCAATCTAATATTTTCGCATTTAAGAAGGCATTTTTACAAATTTAGCAGCTAATTTGTGGATGCAAATAAGACTGTTCAAAATTTCATCTCATGGCATCAAAAGAAGTATGCAATGAATGTGATGAGAGAGCAGGTGACGTGGGTCGAGTGCCCTCGGGGGCTGCAGTGGTGACAGGGAAGGGAGGCTGAAAACTCACCTGGCCCGTCTGCTTCTATTCGGTTTGGCTTGGGTTGGTCTTCCTTTTCACAAAGCTATTAAGAGTTTTCCTATGAATTGTGAAAGTGGTATGACTCAAATCTGGCAAATACTAACAAAAAATCAGAGCTTATTATAAGCATTTGAAACAAGGATGGATAAAGGAGGGACAGTCTTCAAAGTACTTGTCCTATAACTTACCCTGGATGAGTCCATTCATCCTTATATTAATTTGATAGAACAAGCCAAGAGGCTGATGTTGTTCTTTCCTCCCCATTAAGGGCTGCGAGCAATGGGGTGACAATGCTAAGTGATGGAGACTCCCTTTACGTATCCTCAACCTGCACACCTGTTGCCACACCTGCCAGTGCCAGGGAAGAAAGGAGGAATGAAGAGAGAAGGAGACCTCCTTCTTGCCAATCCTCACCATAGTTCTTTCCAACTTCTCCTAATGACAGACTCTGAGCTAGTTTCTTGCTTCAGAATACAAGCCAGCAGAAGCTTGAAATTCATAGACTTTTGAGGATAAGGTAGAATTTCACCATCATGTATTCCTAATTCCAAATAATTAACACCTAATCTGGGAATACAATCAGTTTAGGAAAAATAACTCCATCCAGTTCTTAAAACAAAATATGCCTCTAATCAAAACGAGTCACACTATTGCCAACACAAATTTTATTAGGTTAAACAAGAACTGTGTAGCTTTAGGAGGCATGAAGGACACTCTTCTCTATACAGTGCTTACCATACAACCACTCTCTCCTTTTCATGCTAGTAAGCAAATGCATGAAGTATTATTACCTTAGAAAAGACAAAGCATAATAAAATATCCATATCCTCTGTCTCCAAAGAAGAATTCACTTCACACACTGTTATGGTAAATGATATTCCCTAGGGAGAAATCCCACACCAGCACAAGATCTCCAACAGGTCTTTCCCATCTCTCATTTCTATTACCATAAGGCTACATGGCCATATCCATCAATCACTTCTGCAAACACCATCAAACCATGGTGCTATTATATACAAGCCAACAGATACTTTCAGTACCACATAGTTACACTATTATCCATCTTTTATAGACAGGCAATCAAATTCAACATGACAAGATTTCAGAGAAATAGCTAACAGTAAGGTAAGTTTCCTAGACACAAAATGGATTTAATTTTTCCAAGAAACATAGATGAGTAATAACGTCAATTTTTACTACAGTTTAAATAATACATTGTAACTACAAGAAGTACTTTGAAGCTGAATGTGGTAGCACAGGAGGCTGATGCAGGAGCATCCTAAATTTGAGGCCAGCCCAGGCAACTTAGTGAGAGCCTGCCTCAAAATAAAATACAAAGGACTGGGGATATAGCTTAGCACTTTCCCAGTTCAATCCCAGCACAACAACGAAAATACTTTGAAAGTATTTATTTTTTTAAATAATTTTGAAGCAAATTCTACAACAGCTTATCACACACCACTAGCAAAAATTTTCCCATAAAATCAAATAATGTGCACACATATTTGTAGTGCTTAGTTCTTAAACAGTCCAGTATGAATTAGTAATCAATATTACAGCCTGAACTTCACTCCTATTAATCCTGAAACGAACCTACTTTTCTCACAAGGTTTGAGGGCGCCCCCTGGTGGCAGACTCTTTAGAGAAAAAAATCAAAGTGCATTAATTTCAAATAAAAGCTACTAAAATAATGCTATCTTTAAAAAAACTGACCAAGCTCTACCTGGTAACTCATTATTTCAGGTAATATACAAAGTAGAAACGAATTCAAAATGTGGTGAAAAGAATGTTAATAAACTCAGAAGTTCTGTGAGGGGCTTTGAAAGGACCCTTAGCCACGACCTAGCACAGCGCTACCCACCAGAGCTCTGCAGTGATCAAAGTGTCCACATCTGTGCTCTCCACCAGCCACGTGAACCGTCCAGCTCTTGGAATGCTGCTAATGGGACTGAGAATCTGAATCTGACATTTTATTGCATTTTAGTTCATTTCAATTGAAAGAGCTACACATCGTTATTGGCTACCACATGGGCAGCACTCTGCCTGTCCTGCTTGCTACCCCATTCCAATGAAACAGTCACCACAGCCAGGCAGGAAGAGTTAGAGGTTCTCAGACATACAGCCACAGATGACAAATCTGCAGCTTTTTAAAAGAGGGTTTCAAACATGTGTAATTTTATTCAATTGCACCAGGTTACTTCTGGTAACTGCAATTCACTTCAAAGTAATGATAAGTTTGAAAAAGGTCAAATATTTCTCTTGAAATAATTTTGGCTTTATTTCCTGTACAAGACTGAAGACATGAAAACTGGTGTACCATTTAGCAACATCAAATATGACAGATTAAAAGCTCAGCTCAATCAATCACATTGAACATCTGTAAATGCATCGCTGCGGTGTGGATTTGGTGAGCTCAGGAATCTGACAAGGAGACCAGCTTAGCAGGTTCCCACTAGGTACCTATACTCATGTTGCTAACACATGTTAAGCACGCATTTTTGGGTATCAGGTTGAGGACTGCGAGTATAAACACAAAGACACTGCAAAGTTCCTGTAAAAATAACATGAAACAGCCATAAAGCTTAGGTATTCTGCTGATATCTTTTCTCTCTACCAGCTACCAATCAGAGATGGTCAACTGTCACCTTACATGAATAATTCTTAAAACTCTCAATCACTAAGATCGTGGCTCAAGACCCACATTTCTGTGTGCTAGTCATAAACTAGAAAACACTCAGCTGCTCTGGAGAAGCTCAGCCCAGGAAGGATGTAGGCGTTTTGTACAGAGATCATGCCTTTATGTGGCAAGGGCATGGAGGTGGGCCAGGTCCTGCTGTGACCACAAAGAGCAGCTTAACGGAGGCTGAGAGAAAAGGGGGCCGGAGGAGACTGAGACTGAGCTGAATTCTGAAGGATGGATTAAGAGTCTGCAAACAGCATGATGAAGAACCATAGCTAGACTATGAGATTCAGAGGGGGAAGAAATAGCACTCACTAGAGCTGAAACCAGATGAAGTGTCACGAAAGGTTTTAGGACCTTATGCTTCAGAGAGCTCACTGTGTGTGAGCAGCAGGAAGGCTGGGTTTGAAAGGAGCAACCCAGGACACAGGGGTCAGCTAGATGACTGGCAAAGTTCCAGCTGAATCATGATGATGTAAGGATAGGTGAAACTCAAGGGTTTAGGAAGCAAAATTACAGTGTCTTAATACAACATGAGGAAATGGGAAATCAGCAGGGAGAGGTGGCCAAGGCAGAGGAGGACAGCTTAGATGACTAATTGCAGATGGACAAGTAAAAAGTCAATTAGTGGACTTCAGGTAGGATGTGTCAGTGTAGGTTCCTCAAGTGTAACAAAGGTACCACCCAACCATGCAGGTGTTAGGGTAAGGAGTACATGGGAAATCTTTGTACCTTCATTCAATTTGCTGTGAACCTAAAACATCTCTAAAAAATACAGTCCAATAAAAAATATTTTAAAGTCAATTACAGAAGCAACAGCCATGCTGAACACTAAAAGTCAAGCAGTTTAACCAGGCACTGGGGATGAGACTGGGACATACGCATCCTGACGTTTAATTCTGTTTTGGACATGACAAGTATGAGGAATGGAATAAGCCTAGCTTTTTCTTTGAGATAATAAGAGAGGATGAATGAAGAATGCTGAAATCTTTAAAATGAAGGAACTAAAAGAATTTCCCTTTTAAAATGCCTCATATCTCTCGAGGTGAGAAGTAGGAGCAGGTGAACTGTGCAGTAGGATAAAGATTAGAAAACAATTAAAAAAGGTTTAGCATCTTCAAGAAACGAGGAAATATATAAAAGATGGCAAAAAGAACCAAAAGCCAAGTAAAGATTCAGTAACAGCAACACTTGAGCCTATCGGTGAGATTTTCATTCCCTTCTTCCCTCATTACAACTGTCTTACCAACTGTGTTCCATGGAATACTAATTACAAGTAAAATTGTAAGTTGCTACACAGAAAGGGGTTCTATTTATAAGTAAGTTTGGAAAAATTCTATTTTAACAAAACTAAGTATGTTCCTTTACTGTAAGACTCCTCAGAACTATTCCCAATAGAATATGCAGGGCCATCTACTAACTTACCCATTCAACCCCTTACTTACAGAGTTCTTAAGCAAAACAACTTGAGAACAGTGGACTGGGAGAAAAGGCGAAAAAGTAGTAGAGACCTTAAAAAACAGAAAGCACAACAAGAATGAGTAAGAAAACAAGAATTCACAACTCGTGATCTTAAACAGGAAGCTGGCCCAGGAGCTAACTGGGTCCAAGCTGTGGTCATATGGGTTAAATAAAGTGTAGGATCTCACGTACAGTCTTAAGACTGAGTTACAGTTTGGATCTAGAATGTCCCCCAAAAGTCTCATGTTCTGAGATGGGGCTTTTGGAATGCGACCGATCACAGCAGTGCTATACTAATCAGTGAATTAATTTACTGATGAATTCATAGCCAAATGTGTTGTCAGGAGATAGGTCACTACAAGTGTGACCTGAAAAAGTGTGTTCTTATCCCAGGCAGAAGAGGTAAGTCTCAGACCTCTGAGACAAGGCTAAGCCCGCTCCAGATAGTTTCCAAGAGAACTGAAGATGGAATGGTCTACAAAGCAAGCAGGAGGCCTGGAAGAAGGAAACGGCCACAAAGGAGGCAGGAATCAACCACCAGGTAAAAGGCTGTGTATATGGCTACTAACCCAGTGAAGAGAGGCAGCGAGCAGCTGCGGCATTCTACCTCCACAGCAAATGCCCCTTAACTTAGAGCTGGGCTTTCCAGTGGGTGGGTGGTGGATAAGACCAATAGCAAGGATTACCTAAATATACATCACTTTGGAGTCCATCTGAAATTATTCTGTATTTCAGTATGTTAGAAAATGGCTCTTGCTTATAATCAAAGAACACTTGTGGCAAACAGATACTATGTCACGCAGTTTAAGAAAAACTTCAACACACTATCACAAATAATTGTTTAGTCAGCTTAGAATCTGACAGCCTCCTTAATCATTACCTGTCTTTACCATAGCAATAAACCACAGATGAGTACTTTTCTCCACCAGGACCAACAAAAAAAGGAGAAAGACCACCAACTCCTGTTTTCATCTTCAGATAATACGTGCTACAACAGTATCTCCAGGTTTAAATATGAGGTGTTACCATAGATAACAGTGTTACCTAAAAGGAATACAGAATTTATTCTTAATAAGTTTGAACATAAAAAGGATAAATGTAAATTAACTGAACAGGGATTATGGAATATTATGTCAAATTGTGTAAAAATACAAAAAAATCAAAACAAACCAAAAACAACCAACAAGATGATAGAGATATAAATCATAGGAGAAATTAAAACATGGAATTATCACTCTTCTAACAGAGTAGGTTTCTAAATAATGAAATTAATGCCATAGCAACACAAACAGAAATGGCTTCTATTTTTATTTGAACCAACTGAAAAAATGAAAAGCTAGAGTTCCAGAACATTAATGTACATGTTCAATTTCAATGCTATATTGGAATACAGGAGGAATTCTACTGAATGCATTTCCTCTTCTGAGTATCTGTAAAATCCAATCTCTCTCTCTGCCACAGGAATAAGTACAACCCAGACGGTGCTTCACAATCACAAAAGAACTCTAATTTCATGACTGACAGAGTGCAGGGAGGGTTCAATGAAGACTGACTTCCCATAATAATCTAGAAAGTTTATCAAGTCAAAGGACTTGTTTCAACTGGAGCAATGTGTGCTATGGGACAGGTCCTATTTCAAACGATCACTGATAAAAATCTCAAACATGCCATAACTCCAAAGCACACAATTAACCTCACTGAGCAAACAGACAGAAATTCCACGTATTCCATACAAATTCACCTGTTTTAGTGTTTTAGTGACTCCGATTAGCTGGCTTTTGGCTCTTGTATGTCTCGTGAATGAAATTAAGTTGAGCTGTAAAGTAATGCAGACCTTACTGACTCCAGAGTGTGAGTCACGAAGGGAAGAAGTCCAAAAGGTTAAACTTCCACTGAACTCCAAATCAGAGGTTCGAAAGCTAGAGAGATAAAGACACTAGCTGTAGTCTTACAAAACATTCAAGGCTGTTTTCATTTCATTAGGAGGTTGCTACAGGCTCCTTAAGACATACACAACAAGGACACTTTGAAAATTTTTAAAGCTTTGAAGCAAGATCCAGAAAACAGATTATGAAGAAATCTAAAATCAGAAGCTAAGGAGCAATGTGTTTACAAGCATTTAGAAACTGACTTCTGTAGTACCAAGAAACAAAACAAGACCCACAGTGTCAAAGGCTATTACCTGGGAAGGCCACAATCTTTATTGGTTACTAGATAAACAAATTGGTTCTGATTTGAAACAGTAGTCACAACCAACTGCTTTAGAACAGCATTTCCCAAAATATTCTAATACTAGTGTCCAATGAACATTTTATGAAGATTCTGATGAGGTGAGGGTAGGAAGAAAACAGAAAAAAATTCTCTAAAAATCGATTCTATTCTAAAATTTTCAACATACAAAATGCTAAGTACTTTGATACAGTTCTAACTATCATGAGATAAGCTAGCTTTAGTAGACTGTCAATCTAGAAGGCCAGGAAGTCCACAATATGGCCCTGATGCACATATGCAGTGATGCTCAAGTGATGCGTAAATACACGATGACTGGGTCTATGCTGTTTAATTGACAGCTGACTTATACTGACTTCTGCCTAGTAATTTCAAGGTTACATTTTAATTTTTTCACATAAGATGAGAATCAAGACAGTTTCTTCTAGCTATTACTACACATATGTGAGGTATCTTTTTTGATCATCTATTTTAATATAAGCTTATTTTGTTTTTCTGAGTTTTTGTTGATGTTCCGTTACTACATTATAATTTTTAGTTTTACACGGTCACCTGAATTCAAAAAATTTTATTTTAGTTAAACAAAGTACATGCCTCAATTTTGTGGTCAATAAATTCTGTTGTGCTTGTTTTTAAATTTTAAAACGCCACATCAAGAACTGAAAAAAATGACCTTGACATAAAATCTGCTCTGCTTAATTTGCTTCCTCCAAAACTCATATAATTCCTTTACCTTTTAAAAGTTGAGAGTACATAAAAGGATGCAAGTTCATTAGTGGTAGATTTATATACTCTCGTTTCCAGAAAGAAGGGCTTTAAACAGTCTTTCTCTGACAAGCCACAGGACAACAGACAACAAGTCCATTTTGGATTATATAATCTAAGGAACAGACTTTATACTGTTATTTATTAAAAAAGAAAAATGTATGCTTTCCGAAAGAATATATCATTAGCCTAGATGTAGCAATCAAAACCTCTGCACTTAAATATCTTCTTATTCCTGAACTCCTATATCTCACTGTCCACTTTTAGCAGCCACAGGTGAAAAAACGAACATAAAAAAAGTACATCTCGCTTAGTTATTTATGGCAGCCTTTATGGAAAACCAACAGAAGGGAGAAATGACAGCCTTATTTATTCCTCGTTTTGATCCCAGCATAAAATGAAACATGGAAAGGAAGATGAAATAGTGACTAAAATCCATAGGTTTCCCTTCAACAACCAATCCACTGCTGAAAGAGTTGGCTATGCAAATCCACTTTACAACGTAAGTTTTTTATATTAAATAATAAAACAGTTAATACTTATCATGAAATGTGTGTTCAAAAAGTACATAAAGAATATCCATGCTGTCTAATGTATAATTATAAAGCAATCATTCATTTTTTTTAACCACCATCCAATTCCAGAAATAGAAACCAGTATCACAGAAACAGGAGAAATCTCTCTTAACTATCCCCATGCCCTTCTTCAGTCACTTGGTTTTAACGTACGATGTAGATATGACAAGTTAATTTGCTAAAAATGAAATGAAATAATGTCACAGGTGTTGTGAGGTGGAAGTATTTAAAATTCCTCTACAACATATTAATGAGAGAATCCTTTTAAACATATAGGACACTTTGTTAAAATTTCCTATGAAAAACACCAGGAGTAAGTATATTGATTCATTCAGAATATAAATTACTGAAGTAGCTGGATTTAATTTTGTGCAACACCACACAGGAGGGCCATAAAACACAGATTATTTGTTCCTAGCATTTCCAACAGCTGGCAGTAAGGATGACCAATATTAGAATCAAGATGCAAAAACACTAAATAACAGCCATTTCGACTTGGTAACACCTAAATATATACCTATAATCTACAAATTAACAAATTGATCTCTTCGATTTTTGCTGGGTTCTGACAAAATAATAAAAGCTTTGGCAATATCCTCACTTCCACAACAATGGAAGATGCTCTAGTGGCAGGATGAGGAGGATTGTGGTCCTCTGCTTCTTGTGCTAGGTGCTAGTCTGCAGGATGCATGTTCAATGGCTGTTGGTGCTGACTCCTCCTGCTCTAAAGTTCAGCTTACAAAAGCCATTACTCACAGAATTAACCACAGAAAGGTTTTAAGGACATGAAAATTAAAAGCCTGAAAACAAATTTTAAAATATTAATCTTGATATAATGGTAATGTATATTTTAAAAAGCTAGAAATAAGGATCTTGAATGTTTTTACCATAAAGAAATGATAAATGTTTGAGGCAATAGATGTTTTAACCTGATTTAAACATATATAACCTATACACGCATTGAAATATCACAACAGTTTCCCATAAATACATATAATTTCTATGGCTTATGTATGAGTTAAAAAATAAATTTAGCAATATAAAATATAATGTTCCAATTTTGTTAATAAGCAGTGTTTAAGAATTCTTTAGATTTACAAGCACTCCTACTTTAGAATGTAGACACACATAATGCAAAGTAAGCAGAATTCATAACCTAAAACAAAGCCAAGGCAAACCTGGGTACCAAAGATCCCCCTTCCCTACACTAAAGCCATCCACACACACCTGACACTTCTTCTCAGTAACCACTGCCAACCTGGGCCATGACTTCATAAAGTTCTTTATTAATGGTTTTGGACAGGAAAGCACACAAATGCATTAATCATCCAGTGTCATGTTAGGTACACAAGCAATGATGGAACAGCAAACAGTCAAAGAGAAAATACTTTTGAATCTCTAGATATGCCTTATGCAGATTTCCTCAAACTCTAATACTGGAATGGCTGAGGAAATTATTTATCAATTTGATAGAGTATTACGCAACCATTAAAACTAAAATCATAAAGTTGTACAGCACAGAAGATTTTATTTATTTAAAACAATTTTTCTTCTTTGTTTTTTGAGTCAGGGTCTCACTCTCTGATTCTGGCTGGCTCTGGGCTCACTATGTAGCCCAGGCTGACCTCGTGCTCTGGATGCTCTTCCTGCCTTAGCCTCCCAAGTGCTGGGATTACAGGTGTGCTCCACCATGACAGGCCAAGAGTTTATAAAATACAGCATAAGATATTTCAAATATACATTTATATCTTTCACTGTAAGACATTACATACATGGGGCAAGGACTTGAGGAACACAGTTAGAAATTAACATTTGGTATAGTTTTGGGCTCTTTCAACCGTCCATATGGTTTACAAAATATATAAAAACTGGATGGCCAAAAAATGCAATGACTCCTCTCCCTAAAGAACTGTAAAACTATCATCGGCACCTGAGTAATCACCTCATATTTATGATCTACACTAAACACACTAAAACCTGCCGTATATTACCCTTTCAGGCATGCTTTGGGCAAGGTCAGCAGACAGTGGGGAGACAAGGTCCTGTCTGAGTATTCTGATTAAGGTTGGGGGTGGAATACTTTACCTCACAACAAAGTGACAGAGGTATTATAACCAAGGGCATGTTTTACTGCTGCCTCAAAGCATCAAATTTAATATTCTCTTTTACCAAAATGAACTACTATGTCCGATTTCAGCCCAGAAAATTACAAAATACAAGTGTTATGTTCTGATAACTTAAGTGACAAAGAAAATACTCTATCAATTTGATCAACTTTCCATGCATCAGAAATTACATCTCTGTACAAGTGAGAGGCATCTGAATTCAAGGATACTGGCTTGTTCAACTTTCTGACAAAGAATAAGGGCATCTATTAATTTACTTTATGGCTATCTTTAAACTCTACATGGGTCAGAAGCAGTAAGGCAATCTTGAAATTACTTTGAAATTATGTGCACTTCTTCAAAAAAAATGTAGAATTAGTTTGGATTCTACTAAAATGATTATAAAAATTACCCTTAACAATCTGCCTTTTTGCAAAAATTAACAAACTAGTCCCAAAATTCATACTGAAATGCAAAAGATGCAAAATACCCAAAAATACTATGAAAAGATCTAACTTATAAGATATATGATTCCTAAAAAAAAATAAAAAGAAATATGATTCCTGACTTTACATCTTATTACAAAGTTACAGTAAAACAGATAGTGTGTTACTGCCATAAGGACAGCACACAGATCAAAGGACTAGATCTGGGAGGCCAGAAATAAATTTTCACATTTATAGTCAACTGGGTTTTGAAAAAGGTGCTAATAAGACAAATCAATAGGGATGAAACAGTCTTTTCAACAAGTGGTGGTGGGACAAGCAAAATGATACAGGACCCCCACCTCCTACCGTATATAAAATTAACTCAAAATGGATAGTCACATGGAACACATACTATGTTTAAAGTTCAATAATTATTCTCTATCAGATAATCAAAATTGTGAAATATTAAAGATACTTCAAAATGTTTCCATCTCAAAAATTGCTTTCAGTTTCTGTTGCTAGTAAATGAAACAAACAATTTAGATAACACAAAAAGAGCAAAAGAATCATATTGTGTACAATTTTTAAAACAGTTTATATATTAAAGTCTTTTTCCTTGTAGGAGGGGACTCAGTTACTCAGTAAACTGTCATTGCATGATACGGCTCTGGGCAGTAAGTAGTTGTTTCCCAGTTTTCTAAAACTAAAAATACACTCACCAAACCTTTACTTAGTAATTGTACTCTTGGACATTTGTCACAAAAAAAGCAAAAACCTATGTTTATGCAAAAGTCTGTAAACAAAGTTCATAGCAACTTTAGTTGTAAGAGTAAAATCACACAATAACCCAAGTGCCTTAGATGGGCCTACTGTTAAACTATGATCTCTACAGACCATGGGCTAGTGGTCAGCAATGAAAAGTAAAAAAACTGACACATCCAAATGAGACAACTACACTAAGTGAGAAAAGACAATTTGAAAAGGTTATATACCCTATCCCATTTGGGGCAAAGAAATTACACAGAAACACAAAGGACTGCACAGGAAACTGGTGAAATCTAAGCTCTAACATCAATTTCTTAGGGTTGATACTATAAAGCAGTTATGCAAGTGATGAATGTTGGAGGAAAGTGAAAGGTAGAGAGGCTCCCCCCCATGTATTTCTTTGCAATGTCTTATAAATCTATAATTATTTCACAATAAAATGTTAAAAAGAAGTATGCTGCCATTTTTGCAAAATAGATAATGTCCATTCTGCAGATGTACAGAAGTTATATTCTTATCAATTGCTTGCAGCATTGCAGATGGCTACAATTCCCTGCAGAAAATGATTTTCCAGCATATATACAGAGCTATACAGGTTTGGTATCCTTTTACCTAATCATCTAATTTCTAGGAATCATCTAAATCTAAAGAAACAACATCAAACATGGAAAGACATAGGTGTGCGCAAACATGCCCACACGCATGTGTACACACATGCTCGTGCACACGCGCACACACGCACGCACACGCGCACACACACACACACACATACCCATGTTACTACAGTGGAATCTAGCCAATACAGCCTAGATCTTAATAGGAATAGTTTTGTCAAATCTAATCATGGAATAGTATACATCCATTGATAATACCAATCAAGGTATGGCAATGTAATAAATATACACTATACAAAAATAAAATAAAATTTGTATCAACTCCTAATTATCTCTACCTAAAACATGCACTGAAAAAATAGTAAACTCATAAAAGATAATTTTGTCAGTGTGCAAGAATTACGAGTATTTTTCTCAAACCTTACAGAGTTGTTGGATTATTTCACAGCTAAATAAATAAGCATACTTTTACCTTATCCCAGAAATCAACCAAGGCTGTAAAGTCCCACTTCTTAGAATATGCCACATTGTATTTCAGAATAGCATCCTATGGAAAAAGGAGAAACATAACTTCATGATATAGCCATGTGGACTATCTATGAATGGTTTGTTTCTATTATGAACTAATTCCAGTGAATTTCTTAATGCTGGATAAGTTTCCTTCTACCATCAGCTACACCACATCAGTAGCTACAGACAAATAGAATGCATACTAATTTATTATTCATTTAAGAAAAATGCAATTAGAAAGGTCAAATAATAGGGAAAAAACATGAATACCCTAAAGCATGCATTCTAAATGCATGTACTCAAAGTTGACAAAAATTGGCTCTTGGAGGATGAAAAATAACTTAAGAGATCACAATTATTTGCTCACACAGAGAAACATGTTCTAGTTGTAGTATTAAAATTTTGTGTGTGTGGGTAGGGAGGAGATTAGAAGACAATGTTTAAAAAGAGGTTCCTAGGATGGAGGGCAACAAACAAAAAAAAAGCATCAAGAAACATTGAAACACTGCCTTCAAGTGTAAAATGATCTTTTCCCCTTATTATCAGCTACTTTTATAAGTTATGTATAACTGGTTGTCTTTCCCCAGCAGTTCACACAAATTACATATTTATATAGACTGAAAAGGCAAAATATTATGCCACCTACTGGTGTAACGTTCAACTGTTTTTCTTTTCTTTTTTTTTTTTTTTTTGGTGCTGGGGCTCCAACTCAGGGCCTTGTGCTTGTGAGGCAAGCACTCTAACCACAGAATTAAATCCCCAGCCACTCAACTGTTTGAATAGCCAATACTATACACTTGGTTCCCAGAGTTGGGTATGTATAAGGCAATCCCTTCATTGTGCAGGAAGAAATATTTACAATTACATCTTATCGCACCCTTTTAAGTATCTATTTTGATTATATTTTATTATATATAACATTAATAAAGTAATATGTAGAATATATAAATACATTGGTAATATACACTTAAAACTTTTTTTTTTTACTGAAAACACACAAGTCTGAAAACCACTGGATTATTATGTTAAACTTTTCAAATTTATCATTAAAGAAGTTTTAAAAAATTAACATTCTTGGGGCTGGGGATTTAGCTCAGTGGTTAGAGTGCTTGCCTCGCAAACACAAGGCCCGAGTTCAATCCCCGGTACCAAAAAAAAAAATTAACATTCTGAAAAAAAAAATTAACATTCTGCCAAACAGCTTCCTGAAAAATACTCATGCTAAACAGAGCACCAAGCACATAGATTAAAACCTGAGCCCACAAAATGTATCTTACTCACTTGGAACCAGGGGATATTAACCATAAAACATTAACCATAAGAACATGGTACAAAAACCTTTTATTTTTCACTCATAAGCCATAAAATAAAATTTCAGCTAAGAATTAAAAGATTTTAAGGAATTTTTTTCTAATTACTGGTATCTCATTTCAAAACTGTATAAAATAATAAGATAGTAAAATTTTCTATAACAAATAGCAATGTGTATAAGCAGACAATGGGTAAGCAATGTATTAATTGGCGCATACTACTGATATACTCGATGACATGGATGAGTTTCAAAAATCTTCATTTTGACAGGTGTGGTGGCACACACACCTGCCATCCCAGCACTTGGGAGGCTGAGGGAGGAGGATCGCCACATGTTCAAGGCCAGTTTGAACCACACAGCAAGACCCTATGTCTCAAAAAAAACCAAAAAAAAAAAAAAAAGCAACACTTCACTTTGAGTGAAAGAAGCCAGATATTATAGCATATATATTGAAACACCATTAATGTAAATTATAGTGAAAGAACAGATCAGTACTTAAAGCCAGAGCAGAACCTGAAATTAACTACTAAGGGGTAAGAGGAATCTTTGAGGGTGACAAAAATATTCTGTCCCTTGATTGTGACAGGGGCCCTTACCAAGAGATCCAAATGTTAAGACTGATCAAATTACATACTTTGAGAGCATGCACTTTCTTATAAATTATTCCTCAAAGCAGATAAAGAAAAACATTTGAAATAGCATTTGCTCTGTAAATCCTTAATGGCAATTTGTACTTAGCATTAATTTCTAAAACAGCTGTCCCACTGTATCTTTGGGGGATGGGTTCAAGCTCACTCCCCACCCCAAAGATACCAAAACCTGAGGCTACTCAAGTCCCTGATAGGAGATGGGATAGCATTTGTGGAAAACCTGTGTACATCTTCTCATATACTTTAAAGCTTCTTTAGATTACTTATAACAGCTAATTCAATCCAAATCCTACATAAATAGTTGTTATACTGTGTTGTTTAAGGGTTAATGAAGATGTTTATGTACTGTATATTTAGCTATAGCCACAATTTCTTCACTTCCAATATTTTTGAATCACTCTTGGTTGAATTCAAAGATGAGGAACCTATAGATATAGAGGACAAATCGTATTTATTTTTACTTCAGTCTTCGAATCTCAAAAGTAGTCTATCATGAGGTCTCCTACCATTAGAAAAAAAGGATGCTACTTTGTATTCTTAGCTATCAACTACAGAAATTCTTTTTAGTTCATAATGCATAATAAACACAAAAGGTCCTTTTTGTATAAGTTATCAGACACATTATTTACACTAATCGCACTTTTGAGAACTCTGTTCCTTTTTTAAACTTTGAATCCCTGGATCCCTCTAAATCCAACAACAAGAGGCATGGAAACAGGAAAATGATCATTGAATTCCATAATCAGAGAGAGTTAATGTTTTCCCCTTTTCCTCTCATAGCATTCTTTAAGCAAAGGAAACAATTACCATAAGCAAATAGAAGAAAATTTCAATGGATGATTCTGTTCAGTTCCATCTACCATAAGATAAATAGGAAAGGGAAATTCACTTTAAAGCAATTACTGCTTCCTAACATAATCATGGCGCAACTAAGGAATTGCTAGACATGAGCAGACTGCATAATTTGAATGCCGTGATTACTTTGTGTTTATGTTTGAAGAAAAAATATGAAAAATTTAAAAAACAGCCAGTTTAGAAGACCATAAGACTGTTTCCCAATTGGATTTAGATAGAATTTTTGCCTGGCCAGCTTCTGTGTTTGTGAATATGCAGCTTTGTTTTTTGAAAACCAAGGAGACATTGCAGGAGTGAAAAGTGGTATTTTAAGGAGATAAAAATGGTGGCAATATTAACCATCCTAGGATATGTCACAGTACGGGTATATTAAATTCTACATCTTCATCAAAGTGGTCACTATCATATTTATTGCCAAGCTGATGATCTCCATAAACATCCCATCTGTGCTCATACCAACTGTTCATGACTATACAAATTAAATAGTTTTCTGTTTATATAGTATTTTTTTTCCTTTTTCTTTGGTGCTGGGGACTGAACTGAGGACCTTGTGCTCTATAAACAAAGACTCTCACTGAGCTACCTCCTCAGTCCCTTTCTACTATAGTTTAAAATTTTTTCTTGGGGTTGGGGATTTAGTTCAGTGGTAGAGCACTGGCGCAGGAAGGGCAAGACCCTGAGTTCAAATCCCTAGCACCCCACCACCGAAAATTTTTTCTCTGCAAACTATTTTGGGGGTTAGACCAGTATTATTAAAAAATCTATACAAAAAAAAAATCTGTACAAAAAAGGAATACTGATTATAAATTTTTATTCTGACCATAGACAAATCAAATGATGGCCCATCATACTTAAAATGGAAAAAAAAATCAAACTGATAAAGGCGTATAAATTTTATGAGCATAAGGAGTTTACATTTAATTTTATGTCTGTACATGTGTAATTAACATTATATTAAAAATAAGTAAACTCTGGTAGACCTTGATAATTTTTTCCATCTAGAAGAGAAATATTTGCAATGAATGAACTTTTAAAAATAATTATTGTACAACATATCAACTTTTTCATGTAAAAAAAGAAAGAAAGAAATCAGGAGTTACTGAAAGGTGCAGAAAGTATAAAAATAAAAAAATTTTAAAAAAAGAAAGTATAAAAATAACTTTCAAATGTAAGTGGTAAATATAAAACTAGAGAAAATGTCCATAACGAATTAAGCCACTGAAAGAAAATGAAACCCATTTTCATGGAAAACATAAAAAATTGTATCACCGTTTATATTTATGTATTAAAAATCTCTATGGTTATAGTATCCCTCCCTGAAAAAATATATCTACTCATGCATATTTTATATATCAGGAAAATATAATCTAACAGATGCCCTTATGGTCTTAAGTGAAATATAAAAAAAAGTAAAAAATAAATGACTACCAATATATTAACATTAATAAATAATTAAATTGCCAGAAGCTATATTAAAAGCAATAAAAAACAGAATACTTAATGTATACTTTAATCACTAGCAAATTCTGCTTCCCTTTAGGCACATATAGTTGGAGTCATAATTCTTTCCTGATTTCCTTTTAAAGACACTTCAGAAACATGAAAATTTTTAAATAAAAAATAAAAGAACCTTAGACTGAAGGAAATTGGACAGGGAATCAAGAAGCAGAGGTCTTATTCCTCCTAGTTCTCCAAATTATTCTGTGTAGCTCCAGGCAAGTCATTTACAATTCTCAATTCCTCTACTCATTTCCTAGCAATGGAGTGTGCAGTGGAAACTAAGGATGTCTTTAAGACGACTTTCTTTTCTTTTTCTCTCTTTCTCTTCACTTTCTTTGCATTTGTTCTTTGTTGTGTGTGTGTGTGTGGCACAGGGGCTTGAACACAGGGCCTTCACAATGAGCTACATCTTTAAACCTTTTCTACTTTTTGAGACAGGGTCTCGCTAAGTTGCTAAGTTGCTCCAGCTGGACTCAAACTTAGGATCCTTCTGCCTCAGCCTCCTAGAGTGTCTAAGGAGCCTTTCTTAGTGACAGGAAGCAAGCACTTTGCATATAAACAATGCTGTTGCTTGAGTCTATGATCAGAAAAAGCCTCTGAGGGAGAAAATTGAAGGCTCAACTCTAAAAGTTATATATAAGAGACAAGAGCAGCAAAAAAACATACCTTCAGGTTTTGGGGTCGTGTGAATTTGTTGAGAAGTGCAGTCTGAATAAGCTCCCACCGGCTCCCCGCAGTTCGCTCACCATTCTTTTAGAAAAAAGAAAAACACAATCAAACTATTCTAAATTATTTTGTATCATAAAATCAGAAGTCAAAGGAGTACTACAACATGTTTCAGGGACTAAAAGAATCTCAGTTTTGTTCTCACCTCGTCTTCTACAGGGTACAAATTTTGTTCAGAGCAAGGCATTTTGACATGCTTATTATCCCACAGGTCTTTATAATGTGTAGGAAAGGGCTTAGGAACTTCTCCTGCTCGCAAAAGATCTACCTGAAATAGAGGGTAAATAGTAAAATGTGAGTGCATAAAAACTACATGTTTCTTCTACAAAGTAATCTGAGAAAGGAGCCAGAGCAAATGCTGTAAAACAAAGCTGGGCTCCCGAGCAAGGCACATCAGAAGTCCTCTTCAGCTGCTGCTACTCCTCGCCTCCTCTCTATCAGTTTCCAGGGCACCACATCCCGTGCATTTCCATCCTTCTAGGTTCTGGGCCCTCATGTTCTGTGCCCAAGTTTCAGCCGACAGCCTCCTATCTATTTCCCTAACTCCAGATGTCCCCAGACACACTGATCAGTCATAAAATCCTTATCCTCACTTCAGTAACATCATCTCTTGAAAGTATCTCCAGTCCCATCCTTCTATAATGCCTATACGCTGATTCCTAATGTCACTCTGTTTTGCATGTCTTAGTCAGTTTTTTGTCACTGGGACAAAATACCTCGCAGGCAAAACTGAAAGCAGGAGAGATTTATTTTGGCTCATGATTTTACTGCACTGCTATCTGGCTCCAAGGCAAGAAAGGGCATGGCAGAGGGGCAGAATGGAGGAAAGCCACTCACATCAAGGCTCCCAGGAAGTAGCACAGGAAGGAGCTGGGGAAGGAGATATGCCATTCCAGGTCACCCCCCAGTGACCCACCTCCAGCTATGCTCATCCCAAGAGCAAGCAGCTATGGCAATCCCATGATCCAATCATCTTCCAATACATGAGACATTTAAGATTTAAATCCTAATACATATTCTTACTCACGTATTCTTACTCAAACTATTTATAACACATTCTTACTCAAACCAACAGACTCCTAATTCCTTAAGTGCAGCAAATTTACCTTCATGCCTATGTGCCCATGTACATACCACCTCCCCACTTTATCTGGTTAAACTACTGTTCTCGCTTTCAGAGCTAAGCTCAATTTTCATTTCCACTATGAAGTCTTTAAAAGAAACTTATAAAAAGGCATATTAAATCATTATCGTAATGAAGCACACTTGTTTTCCCTCTCTCATAAAGCCCAATTTCCTTGAGGATAACCACCATGTTAATTTTGTATCAAAATATTTAAGGCAGCATCTGGAATATGTATGTCAATATATACATGTATATAAATATATGCACAGCTACTATAGTAATCATTAAGTTAATGTTTGAGGAAAGAGATATTTTAAACAATAAAAGTTTTATTTTGCCTATTCTGGGTATTTTATACAAATGGAATCACACAATATTGGGCTTTTGTGTGTAGCCCATTCGCTTCACACAGAATCTTCGAGGTTCATCCATGAGGTAGCATGTATCAGCATTTCATTGCAGGGAATCAATGACATGAACATACAAACTGCAATATGCTATAAACGAGAGGTTCATGGTATTATAAGAATCTATTCTAGATAGATTTCATTTATCTGGTGAGTTAGAGAAGGCTTCCTTGAGAAAGTAACAATTGAGCTGAGCTCTGAAGAATAAAGATAAACAAACTAGGGAAGTAGGAAACAAGATTCTTCCTGTTATAGTCTGGACCTCCATTACCCCCAAAGACTCAGGTGTTGAAGGCTTGATCCTCTTTCAGATGCTACTGGGAGGCGACGGCCCCTTTAGGGGTAGGGCCTAGGTCACTGGGGGTGTGCTCTTGAATGGGATTCTGGGGATCTGGACTCTCTCTCGTTCCTGGGCTGCCATGAAGTGAACAGACCTCCTTGACCACACGCTTCTGCCTTGATGTACCTTGCTGCCACAGGCCCACAGCACGGGGCCAAGCAACCTTAGAATACTACCTCTGAAACTGTGAGCCAAAATCAACACTCCTCCTGGTAAGCTGATTATCTCAGGAATTCTGTCAAAGTGAGGGAAAGCTGACTAAAAAAAAAAAATGGGTACCAAGTAGAGTCATTTGCAATGGTTATATGTGATGACGTGGTTGAGAAGCCTTTGAGATTGCTCTGCAGGAAGAATTTGGAAAAGCTTGGAGAAGCAGACTAAAGAGCGTCTAGAGCTTAATGGGTGAATTCGGGTGGGGATGGACACTGGAAGGCTGACAAGAATATGGATAGTAAGGCTGTGCTGACCAAGTGTCTGAGAGAAATAAGGACTCTGCTGAGAAGTGGACTAGGGGCCATTCTGCTACATTCTGACAAAGAACAGTTCTACATTTTTTTCCACACTCTGAGACTTTCTGTGAAGCTTCTTGAGATGAAAGATGACAGCCTAGTTTATTTCACGGAGGAATTCCAAAGCATCACCTTATTGAGGAGTAACACAGACACTGGTGGCTGCTTTTAAAAAGATTTACAATGAGAAATGGGAGCAAAGTGGAGTTGAAACGTGTGAAAAACTTGCCAGAAAGTTTGGTCAGAAAAGGAGTGCCTGTAAAGTTATGGCCAAGGAGGGTGCAGTTACTGAAGAGACTACTGGCATTAAAAAGAAGCCAAGTACTTTGTACCTAGACAACAAGAAAGATGCCTTGCAGGCTTCTCAAAAATTGGCAAGACTTCACCCATCTAAGACCTCACCCATCACAGGTTCAGAGGTATAAAATTAGTAGAAATCTGTTTCAAAGACTTTCCAGGTCACAGCCTTTGCAGATGACAGCTCTGAGTTACCCTGCTCACACTGAACCACCTAGAGAATTGTTTCCCTGGGATTCACTTCCCAGTGTTAAATCATTAAGGCACTCATAGGCCACTGCCACCATTGCCCAAAAAGTGAAGAGCTCACAGAGGCTTCCACCCCAAAAGAAAGCCTGGGAGACAAGACAGTATGTAGCAGGGTCAAAGTCCCTGCAAGCTTCTCTTGATCAGCAATGTATGAACATATGAGAGTGAAGTAAAGGCTACATGTGGAGACTCCAGGAAGTTAGAGATACCAGGAATGTGGACCACCTACTTGTGTGTTGAGATGGGCTCTTACTATGCCTCCCAGACTGGTCTTGAACTCCTGCACTAAAGCAATTCTCCTGCCTGAGCATCTCGAGTAGGTGGGACTACTGGTACATGCCACTATGCACCAGCTTAAACTGCTGCTTTGGTATTTAAGAAAAATTCTCCTCTTAAACAACAGTAGCCGAGAGTGACACCCTCTATTATATGGACCCAATTCACTTTTCAAGACTTTTCTTTCACCAGTCCCTACCTAAATTCTAAGCTCTAGCAAACCAACTGTTTTTCGCTTCTAAAACAAACCGTTTCTAACAACGTAACACTTTCTTTTAAGCTTCTATATCTGTCTAGAATTCTCTTACGTTACTCCTGAGTCCGAAACTTCTGCTTATCTTTTAGAGTTCAGTTCAAAGCCCACAACCCTGGTCAACATAGTCGCTAAACATGTTATTCTAGAACTCTGCAACATCATACTAAATGGTCAAAAACCGAAAGCTTTCACTCTAAAATCAGAAACAAGACAAGGATGTCCACTACCACCACTCCTGTTCAATACAGTTCTGGAACCATCAGCCAGAGTAATTAAACAAGAGAAAGAAAAAGAATATGGATAGGAAGGGAAGAAATTAAATTATCATTATTTGCTAAAGATATGATACTCTACAGAGAAGACCCTGAAAACTCCACCAAAAAACTCCCAGGTTTAATAACCAAATTGGACAGCATAGCAGGGTACAAAGTCAACACTCAAAAATCAATAGCATTCTTGGGCTGGGGATTTAGCTCAGTGATTAGAGTGCTTGCCTTGCAAGCACAAGGGCCTGAGTTTGATCCCCGGCACCACAAAAAAAAAAAAAAAAAAAAAAAAAAAATCAATAGCATTCTCATACACAAATAACAAACTCACCAAGAGAGAAATTAGGGAAACCAAACCTTTCACAATAGCATCAAGAAAAATGAAATACTTAAAATTCAATATAACAAAGAAAGGGAAAGATTCTTACTCTGAAAACTAAAGTACTCTGAAAAAGGAGATTGAAGAAGATATCAGAAAATGGAAAGATAATCTCATTTGTGGAAAGGCAGAACCAATATAGTGAAATTGGCCATACTTCCAAAACTGTTAAACAGATTTAATGGAATCCAGTCGAAATACCAACAGCATTCCCCACAGAACTAGAGAAAACAATTCTAAAATTTACATGGAACCAGAAGAGATCTAGAATAGCAAAAATAGTTCCAGGCAACAAGAGCAAGGCAGGGGGCACACAATCCCTGAGTTAAAGTTATACTACAAAGCTACAGCAATAAAAACAGCAAGGTACTGGGAAAAAAACAGACTCAAGGATCAAAGGAACAGAGCAGGAGATGCAGCAACAACTCCATGCACACTCAGCTATGTTACCTTTGACAAAGGGGCCAAACACCTTCACTGAAAAAAAGACAGCTTCTTTAATAAATGGTGCTGGCAAAACTGGTTTCCACATGCTGATGATTAAACCTAGACCCCTCTTACCGCACAATATACTAAAATAGAAATGGATCAATGATCTAAATATTAAAACAGAAACAATCTGCTGGAAGACAGAATAGGTAAAACTCTTGAAGACATAGGTAGAGGCAAAGATTTTATATTACTAGGTACTCCTCAGACAAAAGACTAACATCTAGAATATATAAAGAACTTAAAAAAAAAATCAAGCCCCCTAAATTTAAAGACCCAATCCAAAAATGGACATCTGAAATGAACAGACACTTCTCAGATGAAGTAGAAATAGCAAAAA
Organism: Hystrix cristata; assembly: GCA_004026905.1. Taxonomy (NCBI): domain Eukaryota; kingdom Metazoa; phylum Chordata; class Mammalia; order Rodentia; family Hystricidae; genus Hystrix; species Hystrix cristata. The sequence continues at coordinate 100,468 of PVJO010001744.1, forward strand.
TATATATGAAAAAATGTTCAACATCACTAGTCATTTGAGAGATGCAAATTAAAACAACACTAAGATTCCATCTCACTCCAGAAAGAATAGCTATTATCAAGAAATCAGCCAATAACACATGCTGGGGCTATGGGGAAAAAGGAACCCTTCTTCACTGTGGGTGGAAATCAGTGTGGAGATTCCTCAAAAAGCTAGGCATAGAGGTTCTATTTGACCCAGTTATGCCCCTTTTAGTAATCTTCCTGAAAAAATTAAAAGCATCATACCATAGTGATGCATGCATACCCATGTCTACAACAACACAATTTATAATAGCTAAATTTTGAAAATAGCTCATATGCTCATCAACATATGAACGGATAAAGAAAATGTATTATTTATCTACAATGAAGTACTACTCTGCCATAAAAAAGGACAAACCTGAGACATTTTTAGGTAAATGGATGCATCTTGAGACCATAATTTTTTTTTCTTTTTTCTTTTGGTGCTGGGGAATCGAACTCAGGGCCTTGTGCCTGTGAGGCAAGGACTCTAACCTCTGAGCTAAATCCCCAGCCCGTGAGACTATAATTTTAAGTGAAATAAAATTAGACCCTTAAATTTAAATATCACACTGTTTCTCTTACATGAGAAACCCAACAGATAAATAAGGCACAAAATGGAGGAGAGATATTGGGAAGTAGAACTTGTTCAAATGGGAAGGGGAACAAGGGAGGGGGAAGAAGGGAAAGAGGGGAAAAAAGGATTAAAAAAAGAGAATGGAAGGAAAAAAATGGAAGGGGATGAAGAGTTGAAAGGGGGGAATGGGAAAAAAGAATTAAGATATATTATGTACAGGTACAAATTCTTTATGATGAATGTGATCATTATGTATGGCAAACACATACTAATAAAAGAAAGAATTCTGAATTTCAGAACACTTAATCATATCTAAACTAAGTTGTACTATAAAAGGTAACCTAAATTATTTTTTTACAGTAGTCTTTGTGAAATCTATAGAGACTACAAATGAAACAAGTATTTAAAACTGCTCAGTGAGTGACGGAGACCTTCTGAAGCTGGGCTACATTAATGGTTACACAGTTCATAAGCATCACTGAACTGAGCGCTTACAAAGAAAGAACTTCATACACCTCAGTAAGAGTGAAGAGAAATAAGACCCCATATAAAGTATGAAAGTAGTTACCAGGAGCTGGGGTAGAAAGGGCTGAGGTACTACTGCCTAACAGTTACAGAGTCTATCTGGAAAGATAAAAATGGATGGGGATGGGGATTTAGCTCAGTGGTGAGAGCGCTTGCCTAGCAAGCCCAAGGCCCTGAGTTTGATCCCTGACACTAAAAAAAAAACCAAAAACAAAACCAAAAAAAAACATGCTTTGGAAATACAGTGAGTGATGGTTGCACAACACTGTGAATGTAGTTAATGTCACTGAATTGTACACTCAAAAGTGGTTAAAGTGGTAACTTTTAAGCTACGTATATTTTACCACAAATTTTAAAACACAAGATTGGTTTAAGATATACTGAGTTTGAGATACCTGTGAGGCAGTGATACAGATGCAGAGAAGAATCTGAGGCTTGGAAAAGCAGGCCAAACTGGAAACACACTGAACCACATACAATTATGAGTTTTCAGGACTAACATAGTTGCTAACATGTAGTGAGTGCTCAAATACTATCAAATGAATTTTTTTTTTTTTGTACTAGGGATTGAACCCAGGGCCTTTGCACTGAACTACATCCTTAAGCCTGTTTTTTAACTTTTCTTTTAAATTTTTGAGATGGGGTCTTGTTAAATCAGTAAATTGCTCAAGCTGGGCTTGAACTTACAATCTCTCTGCATCAGTCTCCCAGACTGCTGGGATTAGACATGCACTACCATGCCAACTTGTCAAATGAAGGAAGAAAAAAAAAAAGAACTCAATGAGGTTTCTTAAAAATACTGAAAAATTAATTTAATTTCAACATTAGCTGACAATTCATCTTGCTGATTTGTTAAGGGCTATGTTAAGTAAGCGATGATTTATCTTTCCGTGCTGTACACTTCTGAGTACTGTATATATGCAGAAAAGAAAACCTGCTATGCCTCAGTCTGCTTTTCACATTAATAGATATCATAATAAATCAGGATCTCCAGTCTTCCCCTGTCCTGGGCCAGAGGCAATACCCACCCGAATGGTCACTGTGTGATTGGCAGACGGTCTCAAGAGAGGCAGCCGGCTCCCACACCGAGGCATCCTTCGCATCTCCTCAAGAGGAGTGCCCAGCCACTTCTTATCTGGAGAAAGGTGAGGTGGAACGTATTTAGGAATCTTCCTTTCTGTTCTTTGATGTCTGATTTCACATTGTTCTTTTCTAAGGTCAAGACAAATGTATTCAGTCACAAATTTATTGCTTCAGCTCCCCTGGACACACAAGTATAAAACTTACCCAGAATGTTCCTGTTTAAAGTCTGCCAAGCTTGCTCCCTCACCTCTGTTCTACATTTACTATCAACAGGAAAACTTATAAAGCTTATATTAAAACTCAAGAGCTCGTTTTTAGTAGTCTGTGGAGGGAATTTCCAAGTACATGTAAATCACCTCCTGAAAACAGAAATGAGTTGTGGGTCAAGGTTTACATCTAGATTTCCCCCAAGAGCCTCATGTGCTGGAGGGCAGGGGGATTTTGGAAGGTGACTGAATTATGGGTGTGCTACAGCTACTTGCTGTCAGGTGGTGGGACTGGGTTAGAGGTGAGTCACTATGGGTATGACCAGAAGGGTGCACATCCCTCCCAGTTTCTCCCTCTCTGCTTTCTGGCTACCATGGAATGAACAGACCCTTCCATAACACCGTTTTCTGCATTTGAGCCTGCCACACATAGACTGAACCTTCTGAAACCTGAGCCAAAATAAGTTTCTCCTTCATGCTGTGGGTGTCAGGTATTTTTGTCACAGTAATGAAAAGGTAACTAAAACATCACAGTTCATAGTATCACCTACTTCTCAGGTCTCTGCACAGTGATTTTTCAATGAAATGAACTTGGGATCACATGCTAGAAAAATGAGATCATAGAGACTACTGAGTGGGCTTTAAGATCCTTTATGGGCTAGTGGCAAAAATATAAGCTTCATAATCAGATATACAATACATTAAATCCCAGTATTGCCAGACACAAGTTATATGATGAAGTTCAGTGCATTTTCTAACCCAAATTCAGTTTCTCACTTATAAAATGAGTACAATACCACCTGGCTGCCTTTTAGAACATTAGAGAAAGTATAATATACACTCATTTAGGAAACAGCCAAACAGTAGCTACTATGAAGCTAATATATTCATGTTCTAGAATTATCCATAAATTCTAGAAGGAAGTCCATGAAACTAAACATCTGCTCGCCAATATTCATTACACCTTATTTTGTGTTTCTGGACTTTTGAGAATTTAAGCTTTGGTGCACAGGCTTAAATTTAGCCCAAGTAGTTCATAAGTAGTGGATTAATTTTACTATAAATCATAACTTTTTTAAGCCTCCTCTATAAAATTTTAAAATGTGTTATGCTCCCAAAGAGATACTTCTGATGGGACAAAATTACCTTCTGTCCTCTGCTTTAGGCATTCTCATAAAGTGATCGGTGATCTTGGAGTCCCTTTTTCCATGCTGCTTGGAACTTCTGCATTCTACAGTAAGCGTAGAAGTACTTCCAGGTGGTCTGGCATTTAAATCACTCACCCCAGTACTACTCTCCCCTCCTTCAAATTCAAAATGTAATCTAATTTCACCTCCTTTAGCAGAGTGCTGCTTCTTAAGTTCATTGTCGGCTTCTTTTGCTTGCAACCTTGAAGGTTTATTGGCTACTTGGGAGGAACTACCATCTTCTTGTTCATCAAAACCTGGACTTGTCTCTTCATCTGCTTCTGAATTTTGACAACTGTTTTTGGAATTATCTACATCCATTGGTGACTCAGGTTCACTTTCCTTCTCAAATGGAGAATTTCCTAAGCTACTCTCTTGTCTCCTCAATTTGTTGTCATTTTTCGGTTCAGTTCCAACATCCTCTGAACTGACATCTGACAATGGACTTTCTGGTACCACATCTGTCTCCTCCTGACAACCTGCACAGTCTTCCCCAGGATGGCAGGATGTGCAGCCTTTCTGGTGGTTTCTGGCTTCTCTGGCCTGCTCATCTGTTGTCTGCTTTGCATTTGCAAGCTTTATGGGAGTCAGGAATTGTTGATTATCTCTGCTTTCTTCACTATCTGTATCAGTGTGACCATCAGCGTGGGGGTACTGCTTGATGTTAGCATTACTCAACTGCTCTGGCACCCGAGTCACAATCGCAGGTTCACTTTCCAAAAGCTGCTCTGTATGTTTCCCCTCTTTCTGCCACTTACACATCACTGTAGTCTGATGCTGGTTCGAATACTGTTTCCTTTTTTCAACAGGTGACTTATCAAGACTTAGTTGAGAAACATTTTCTAATTTTTCCACATTATGTTGGTAAAAGTTATCTTTCTGTACAGAACTCATCTTGGATTCTACTCTTGTATTATTATTTTCTTTACTATGCAAACTGCAAGAGAACAGAAAGAACTAAAACCAACTTCTGATATTTAAAATGTCACTTAACGGACAACACCTCCACAAATATCACAATAATTATGTTCCTTGTGGTTACCTGAGCACATAGCATGCTCTTCTCTTATTCCTTGTCTCTGTGCATGACCTTCCCCGGAGGTGTGCCTGGAAATTACCTGCCTTTCCTACAAATCTAAAACTATATTCTCTTTTTTATAGTCTTCCCTCAGGCCCAAAAGCAAAGTTCATCTTTTCTTTCTATATGCTAACCACCAGTCATACCTTTACTAGTTCATCCTTTTACTGTTGCATTTATCACATTAGGTAGTAATTGTATGTCTCTGTGTGTTTAGGCACTATTACACTGCACGTAGCTCACAGGCAGGGTTATTTCTCTTTCATTTCTGTGCCTGAAGCATAAAGCAGGGTCTCTACACATAGGAGACTCTAAAGAGTATTTAAATTGAAAATGAACAAATATAAATGAAGAAAAGTAAAAAAGTAAGAAGAAGTTGAGAAAACACCCCAAACCAAGATAAAACAACCCCTCATTAGGTTGTTTCTTTCTATATACATCTCTATACCTTTCTGATTCAGCTGTCTTGATTTCCTTAATGTCCATCCAACTGGTAATAGTCTTTTGCTTGAAAACTGCAAAAAACAATTGATTAATTAATGTATATACATAACATTCATTCTTTCAACTAGAAAACACACAATCATATTATACATATATGGCATTTTGTTAAATTCTGTGCGTTAAACACAGATTAATTACTCCTTCTACCCTTAAGTGTTAAGAGAGAAGATGGGAACAAAATGCAAATATGGATGGTACAGAGTAGGAAGTCACTGGCCCCTAATAGAGTTGGTATGAATAAATGTATAAAAATACAAGCTCAGGAATTAGAACATCTAGATTCAAATCCATAGCTTCTCATAACACTCTGAGAAGTGTAATTTCTATTTGTTTCAGATTCCTTATCTAGAATATCTGCAAATTAACAGTATTTTCCATGGGGCTAATATGAGGTTTAGAATAAACTAATGATTTACATAAAATATTTAGGGCATCATCCAAAATATGCTTGGTAAATGTTAGTTTTGAATTATCTTTATTATTAAAAGAGATCCGAATAAGGAATTCAGGTATTTTCAGGGAAAACACGACCCTGGGACACAGGAGTAAGATTTCTTGTAAAATGCATCAAAAGATTTCTTGGAAGATGCAGCACTTAAATTGTGCCTTGAGGAATAAACATGTAGTCACATATAAGAAAAATCATAAACTTTGAAAGAAAGCAGAGGGAAATATAGATGGAAAGTCAGCAACAGGAAATATAGTTGGAAAGTCAGCTAGGACCATACCATAGAAGACCCTGAATGAACTACGAAGATGTACAAGTCAACATGGAGAGCAGTGATTCCAGAATTCAAATCTCAGAGGCTCACGGCCATGCATGGCAGATCACCTGGAGGACAAATACAAAGACAAGGAGGCAAAACCTACAGGCAGAAGCCAGTGAGAAAACTACTGCTCCCAAACCATGTGGGTCATTAGGAGGCTAGCAATTAGCATTAGGAGGCCAGGCCAACACCCCAGACCTGCTGAATCAAAATCTGTATTGAGTATGATGGAGCCATGGCGGGGCGGGTCTCATATTTGTTTTAAAAAGTGGTTTTCATAATCAACTAGATTGAAGAACTACTGACCAAAGACCAAAACAAATCCTCATCAGAGTAGTAAAACAGAGAAAACTCCTTATAAACCTCACAGTGACAGGGGAAGTTAAAGGTGACAGTAAGCTTTAAGCTCACTAGACTTGAAAGACTGAAGTAGCATTAAGTAGAAATAAAGGAAAACTGGATTTGTGGAAAAAATATGATTAGGTCAGTTCTGCACATATTAAATTTGAGATGCCAAAGAGATAACTAGATAGAAATAATCAACACTCAGTAGCAAAAGTAGTAGTTCAGGAATGGGAGATGCAATATAAATGCAAGTCATTTTATATAATGATTAGAAATAAGAGTGGTCAAAATTTAATATACTGGGCATGGATTAAATGTATATAACATTTTAGTATAAAAAACAAAATCTTAAAACATTCTCTACCACTCTCTAAATTCCAATGCAAAAACCTAGACACCTTAAATCAGACTTATTTTTATCTTTCTGTGTGTCCTCAAATGCCACGAGCAGAACAGTTGCAGGTTCAAACCATGAAATTAACAGTTTATCACCGAGATTATGGCACAAGTGAAAAACATTTCAGATTTGGAAAGAATTTTATATTCAACTACACTATTCAGGTGTCAAAAAATTTCCGCTTTCTACAAAAGTATTCGAGCACCACATAATATATACTTTCCACAGAACACTAATAGCTCAACTAGAAAAAGTCTTGATTGGTATTCTTTAAATTGTTTCAATCACAAGAAGTAATTATATTCAGCTGATTATTTCTTGTTGTTAAGCACTACTAATTTAGTGATTTGATTTTGTATTTCTATAGCAAATCAGGCTTTAATGAAAAAACTACCTACAGTCAGCAGAGACTAAGAGGATAAAACATTTGATTGAGGCCATTTCTACACTTCCATTTAGTTTCATTCTATAGGTTGAGCATCTCTGATCTGAAAATGCAAAGTGCTCTGAAATCCAAAATTTTTTGAGCACTGGTACTGATTTTGGAGCACTTCACATTTTCAGATTAGGAATGCCCAACCAATAAAGTCTATGCAAATAATTCAAAATCTGAAAAACTCTGAACTCTTGAGTCCCAAAATTTCACATAAGAGACACTCAACCTGTATCAAACACAGCTAGTATAATCCAGAAAATCTCCAAATGACAAACCAGCAATGGGCCCAAACACTCATTTTCTGAGTCAGTTTAGACTTAAAATACCTTTTCCCACAAGAACTAAAGGTCAGGATACAATGGATAGGTTTCTCTAATACAGGTGAAACACAGCTCTTCAAAGCCAAGTCGACATAACCTAATGTCTTCATGCTTGATTTCACAAAAAACTGTGAGGTACACCAGTGAAGGTGAGAGAAAAGGCTCCCTCCCTCCTGCAGCCCAGATAAGAAGCAACATGCTCACTCTTGGGCTGTAGGCTCAAGGGATTATGATCCCTGAAGCCCAAGAACAGGATGAAGGAGGAAAGGCAAAAGGGAAGGAACCAGTATTTCCGGTTAATCAAACATTCTTCAGTCCTTGTTTGGGTCCCAAAGAAAGGAGTGCCCTACTTCTCTTCCTACTACCACTATTTCTGGCTTCCAAAGGTTTCTTTCCAACAAGTCACAGGACCGTTCCAGTTCTGTGGAACAGTCTAAACCGGAACAGTTCTAGCCCTCTTACTCCTGAAGAAAGGATAAAATGATGCTTTCCAGGCTTCTGAGGAATTTCTTTCATTTGACTAGAAATGATGACAGCAAACAAAAAGCATAAGAAATAATGAACAATATATATGATGTAGAGTAAAACAACCCTAAATTGAAACCTTTGTGTAGTCATTAGCACCTCCTTGGTCAAGTTGCTTCACTTCTGTGAGCCTGTTTCCACAACTAGAAAATGGGGTTAACAACATGTACTTCCGAGGGTTATATGGATCAGTTAATACAAAAATGAGAGCAACTATTAAGCATCCAGCCTCATAAAGCAGACTCTCAACAAATATTCTCATTCAACATTTCTAATTTTTCCTTACTGAGCTCAGTAGTTCTCCAACTTTATCCTAACTTTACGCCATTCACACTCACCAGAGTCATCACTCAGTAACCAGTGTATTTCAGTGAGGCTATTCACTCAGTAAATAGAGATGGGCGAAAGGCACAAAATGCAGGAAAATTCACCCACACTTCCAAGGAAAACCCCACGTCCACAAAGTGCCTACTGCAACACAATTGGGTAAATCATTCCTTAACAGAATGTGAGAACAGCATCTGGAGTTCTGCCTACATGCAGATTTTAGTCAGTGTAAGAAATGTGCCCAGGAAGACAAATAATACAAAATCTGAAGATGCTAAATACCTATTTTCCTAGTCCATCCACTTCTTCTAGAATAACTATATTTAAAACTTTGAGCCACTTTAGACTTTGAACATTATGTAACTGGTGTCCTGTGCCAGGTATACAGAAAACATCATATGTGTGAAATGTTCATTCGGTTCCTCTTCTGCAGAAAACTCAAAACCAACCAGTAAGGAGTGACTGCCCTAACCTGGCAGTAAGTAACTCCTCCTTTCCATGCAAATAAAGTTAATGGGACTACAAATTATCTAATTACAAAAGTCAGATACATTACCTATAGTTCATCCCCTCCTGTCTATACGAAGTTTTCTAAAATCTACACCCTCAACTTTAAATCCATCCCTTCTTTACATTCCTCAAATAGTTCACTTATTTATAACAAATTGTTTCCTGCAACTTCTCTCCTGTTTCATCTTGACTTCTCTAATCCAATATTTTACAAATTACAAATGGCTGGTATTTCTTCAATGAGATACTACAGACAATATAAGAATGCATTATACATAGTAAGGGTAAGCATTATGCATGAAATATTTGTTTCAGTTATAATATGTACATACACTACTCCATATACCCGATAAAATTTATAATGTGCATTTGTAGTCAAAAAGTTCAAAAGCCACTGCTTCCATTTGGCTTAGAATATTAACCAAATGACATTCTTGCTCTTTTTTGCAACCCTACCCCCCTTTAACTGCAGTATAAAGTTTAACTACTATAATATGGCACTAGAATTTTTCCACAAATAAGCTCACCGTACCATCCCAGCACCCTATGATTTAGTTCTACCAACTTCCTGGTGTGCTATTCTGCCTGCTGACATAATTCTTCCCCCTCTTCCTTTATACAGCAAATCCTGCTCATCTTGCAAGACTTAATTCAAGTCTGCTCTCCATTGCCTCTCAGTCCTAAGACGCCTAAAAGTAAACCATTTATCAGAGAACTGACACACCTCTAAGGGCCTTTTACTACTTTGGCTATTTCTCCTCAGTCTACTTTTAAATGGTGTGTTCCTAAGGTTTCTGTCTGTTACTTTTACTTTCTCTACAACACTTAAATTATCTAGACTACATCCATAGCCTCCATTATTACCAATCCATAATTCCATTATGTCAAGAACTCCCCAGTTCCTCCCGCACAGATGAATTTTTTCAAGTTCCAATGTACCCCAATCTCCCCTGAATACATCCACTTCTCCCCTTTTCTACTGCCCACATCCAAATCTAAGCCGAAATTATCTCCCAACCATACTAAGTCCTTAACTAGTCGTGGGCCTCCACCTGCTTTCAATCCATTTTTCATTTTCCACACATCAACCACACAGACTTTTTAACAAATCAACCCACCCCCACACACACACTGAAAATTCTTTAATGACTTCTTGCTCTTAAAGTTCAACGTCCTTAGCATTAGCTAATATCCCAGTACAGTATAAGCTGATTTTTCTCTGCTTCTCTGCAGTCTCATGTCTCACTCTTCCGTTTACTCTATGCACCAGTTGCACTTCTGAAACACCTCCTTACTTCCTCTTCATCCAGGTGATTTCTATACATCTTTTGGTCCTCAGAACAAGGACTGTGTCTTGGGAGGTGTACCTCTGATCTCACGAACTGGGTCAGTGACACCTCAGTCCTCCCGAACAATCTGTCCCTCACCTATAAAAATATCCATTACCCTTTGTTGTATGTATTGATTGGTGCCTTTGTTGATGTTTCCTGACAACCTTTAGGATATGAAGGCAGACACCGAGTTCCTCGTGCTCAACACTGTAAGCCAGGGACAAGTAAAACGCTAGTTTGGACTAACGTCTCTGCACTCTGGGACCCAGAATCTGAGTGAAGTTGTAATAGCCGTCTTTCCATTTTCCGCCCTCGAGGCTGCAGGGCTCTACTGCTTCACATAGACCAGCAGATCTCCGTAATTAAGGCACTTTCTTTATCAAACCCGAGAAAAACAAATAGATGGAGTTTGCTGCCACTTTGGCCTTTGAGTAAAATGCCCCTCAGGTTTCTCACTCCACCAGCCGCACTGGGAAAAACGCAATCCCAGGCCCCATTAGTGGCCCTGGTGGTTCACCAAGGGAACTTCAGAGTGGGGCATCAAAGACCAGACAGAAATGACTGCGGCCCCGGGGTCCTCGGACCGAGACGAAGGGCAAAGGTTCTTACTTCCCCACGTACCAAGCGAAGTGGCGCCGCCTCGGTGCGGTCCCGCCCTGCCCGGGACGCAGCCTGGAGAGGACGGCGGGACCCTGAACTGCACGGGAGCGTCCTTGGGGTCGAGGGCGCGCCTCTGCCTGCCAGGGAAGCTCCGGGAGTCCGAGGCTGCCGGCGAAGTTGCAGCGGTGCCCCAGCGGGGTCGCTTGGTGCAAGGCTCACAGCCGGGGCCCGCACTCATGCTGGGACCCGCAGCGCACGGTCCCCGGGCCGGCCCGGGCAGAACGCCTCATTCACTAACCCTGAGGGGCACGGACTGCGCCTCCTTCTCGGCGCGTCCCCGCACCATGCCCTCTCTGCCGCTGCCTGCCTCTGTAGTTGCTGATGCGCCGGGCTCCGAGTCAGGCCCTGCGCCGTCGCTGGCCTCCTTCTTCCGCAGGTAGCCGAAATGCCTCAGGACGCGCCGCTGCTATTCGGGATTCGTTCACTTTCCCACCACCAGAACGCTGCCGTCAGGTGTTCCGACTTCCGGGGCGCACGCCGCCGCAAAGCGGAAGTGCTGCGCTTTACGGCCACTGGCGCCCGGAAGGTCAGCGTGTGAAGGAGGCAGCGGTACCGAGGGGTTCTCGCTGCTGCCGTGGGGCAACGGCCGAGTTCTCGACCTCGGCCTGAGGCGGCGGCCGGAAACAAACGGCGGTTTGCTGTGACAACATGGAGGGCGGCGGGAGCAGTGGCAACAAAACTACGGGGGGCTTGGCCGGCTTTTTAGGAGCCGGCGGAGCTGGTTACTCGCACGCAGATTTGGCCGGCGTCCCGCGTAAGTATCGGGCCTCGCGTGCGACTGTCTCTCACGGCTTTCTGCTACTGCCCCAGACGGGAGGCTTCCCCGGTTCTTGCTGGCGTTTCCAAGCGTCAGCGCTCGTGGTGGCATTAATGTGTCTGCACAGCCGCTCTTTCAAGGGTAAACGAGTTTGCGGGGCCAGAGATCGCTAGGAAGCTCTTTGTGATAGACCTGTCCTTGGAAGATGATGGATGTTCTCTTCATTAATATCCAGGCCTTCTTTCGTCGCTTTCATCACGCTCATTCCTGCGTGTTGGGCAGTGTGCTTGACCCTGGGTTAAGACAAGCCCGGTTCTGGAAGTAAACGTATTCCAAATAGTAAGTCCATAGTTAACTTTTTAGCGCAAAGCTGTATACTCTGAATTCCAAAGCAGCTATTCGGACAAGTCACTCAGAAATAATGAGTACAGGTGATGAGTAAATAGGCAATCCAAGAGACCGTTTGAAGGAACTGGAAAGTGAACTGAACTGTAAAGGTGGTTTGTAGACATTGTTAGAAAGAAGCACCTCCCCCAAAAGAAAGAAACCCCCAGACTCAAATTGTCGGTGCCGGAAAGAATGTACTCAGACACAGGGCAAAAGTTCTTGACAAGACATTTTACTTTCATAAAAGTAGCGCGAGTACATCCCAGCCAGCAATGAGATAGCGGGCGCGCTGCGCAAAAGAGGATCGGCTCTTTTATCCTAATGTAGGAGGTGGGGTAGCTGACCTTTTCCCCTCTGCCTGGGTAGAAGATTCACAGTCTATCCCCGACTGGCTAACTTAGATGGTACAGAGAGATCAGCAGAGTTATTGAGGGGGAGGGGGTGGTGCACAGAGCCAAAAGGGAGTGTGAAGAATAGAAAGTCCCAGGTTCCTGATAAGCCATCCTTAGTTTATAGCTGTGTTCCCAGGGTTTGAACTGAGCAGGCAACTTTGTGACTGGTGTGTTCAGGAAGGGGGCTATTCAGGGTGAGCTAGAGCCAGAGATAAAGACAGTCCCATTTGATAGAAAAGACAGAGGTTATTGACAGAGCAACAAGAAGGAATCCAGGTGAGAATTACAGGAGGGGAAATACGCAGGATGGAAGATGCAGAGGTATGAATATCCTCCTCAATCTTAATGAATGTGTCTTCCAGACTTTGGAGACTAGTTAGCTCTGGATATCCAACAGGATAAATAGAATTTGGATCTAAAGATGATAGAAGGTTGGTGGCAGATAGGCCCTTACAGAAGCGTTTTCTTTTTGAAAATTCTTATAATATTTTCATATCTCTTATACTCAAGTACCCAAATAAAGCCTTTTTATATCTTTAATGTCTACCTGTGACAAAACTGGACATAGAACACAATTTATAAATGTCTTAGGACTTCAGAGTTTCCTATCACAATGGGCACTATCTTAATGTAACAAAATACTGTTAAATTAATTTGGTTAAGTCTTGAAGGTAAACTGAGGAATGAATACCATTTGTTGAGCCATTACAGTATGCCAACTACTTTTTTGAATGCAGGAGTACAGTAATTTTTAAAAACCAAAAAAGTTCTTGTGTGGAGCATACATACTACTGACAAGCCAAATAACAAAAACATTGCAGTTAGTGATAAATGATGTAAAAGAAATAAAACAGGATCATGAGATGGTGATGGGAGGAGGAGGGCATTTTAGAATGGATCAGAGTTGACATTTGAGCCATGGTCTGAATATTGTACAAACATTGGAGAGGCAAGTGTGCAGGAAAATGGCTAGTGGAAATGTCTTGAAGCAAAACAAGTTTGGCATATATGGGGAACAGCTCTTAGGTCAGTGTGTCTTTTGGAGCTGCAAGGGAGTTGGAGTGATAGAAGATAATGAAAACAGGAGGTGGAAATGGCATCTAAAGGCAGCTTTTGTAGGTGAGGATAGAGTTTGGATTTGATTAAACGTGTAGAGGGAAGCCATTAGGGCTGGTTTCCTTTTAACATGATTCTAGTTGCTACATAGAAGGTAAATTAAAGAGGCAAGAAGACGTAAGGTAGGAAGTTGTCACTATGAGAGTTGATAAGTAACAATTCAAAGATATTAAAAATAGAACTAATAGGACTTTCATTTGGTAAAATGATCAGAGTCATGGTCAATGCCTAGATTTGTAAACAATCAATTGAGATACATAAGATCCAAAGAGTAAACTTAAAATTTGGAAAAATTTACTTTCCTCGATACCTTTTTCCCTGTCTTCAGAGTTTGTGGATTTCAAGTCTGGCCCTCTGAAAGTCTGCATTTTGTTTTGCCCTGACTTCCATCCATATGGTAAAATCAGGAATTGTCTGCCTTGACAGAATAAATCAACCCTGTTAACAACTGTCAGCATTAAAGTCTGAAGGAACCAACTTGGAATGCTTATCCACAATTAGAAACCACACTCGGCCTCTCGTTTTCCCTCAGATCTTTTGTTGTTTACGTAGTTGTTATGCATTCTTTTAGTAAAGTGAAAAAAGCTGGCTTTATAAATGGCGTGAACTATGCTTCCTGCTAGTTTAATAATTTGATCTGCCATTGCTAGTATCTCATTGGCATGATCACCTAAGCCATTAGTGCAAGACCTAGTTTGGGATTGAGGGACCCCTGGGGAAGAATCCCCTAAACTGACATGAAGAATAAAATGGGAAAAAATTTCACATTCAGTGAACCTGTTAAGTCAGAATTGCAAAGCATGCATAACAGTCTGAATCACCTTTATATGAAATGACTTGAAAGAATTTTGTTGCAATATGACATTCTGCTTTTTCTTTAGTAACTGGTATGAACCCTCTGTCTCCATATTTAAATGTGGATCCACGATATCTCGTGCAGGTAAGATTAAGATTTGACTAGTCAGTGCTTTATCTTACCCTGAAAAGAAGAAAATTCAAGTACTTAATGTTGACTCAAACGTCTAGAAGCACTGTCTCCATTCATCGTTTTTCCCTTTTACAAACCCTGGGGACTAGTTTGCATCTTAATGGTTTAACTCTTTTCAGAAGTCTTTCATAAATCATCAAAGAATTAATAGAAAACACTCCAGGAAAAATAAAGTTTGTTTTTTACTGTACTAAATGTCAAAAGGGTACTGGACTAAAGTGAAAGTTTCAAAGATTACTGCTTAAATATCTCAGGAAAGCAAAGTCGATTTTGCATCTCAAAGTCAGAGTACTATGACATACCGATATATAACAAAGCAATAAAGGAAAGAACACAGCACAAAAAATAATCACCTCAGTAGATGTGGAAAAGCTTTTGATTAAATCTAACACCCTTCTAGGGGCTAGGAGGTTAGCTCAGTGGTTAGAGTGCTTGCCTCACAAGCACAAGGCCCTAAGTTCCATCCCCAGCACCAAAAAAAAAAAAAAAAAACTTTCTAGAAAACACTCATACTAGAGATAGAAGGGAAGTGCTTCAGCCTAATAAATGGTAGCTACAGAATATCCGTAGCTAAATACTTAAGGGTGAAAACTGAATGCACTTGAGATCAGGAACCATACAAGTGTGTCCACCTGTTTAACTTCTATTTAACATCGTCTAGCAGAACAGTTAGGCAAAAGAGAATGAAATGGCATTCAGATTGAAAAGGAAGGAAAACAAGTCTGTTTGCAAATGATATGGTCATGTCTATAGAAAATCAAAGAAAAGGACAAAAAAACTTTTAGAATAAATGGATTCAGTACAAAAAATATTAGAACTAATGATTTCAGCAAAGTTAGAGAATACAAGACTGGCATATATAAATCAGTTCTGTTTCTGTACTGTAGCAGTGAATACTCCAAAAATAAAATTACAGAAACAGTCATACTACCAGAAGTATCAAAAAGAATACATTTAACAGAGGTATAAAAACTTACACTTTCAAAAACTACAAAGCATTGAAACAAAGACTTAAACAAAGACCTAAGTAAATGGAAAGACATTCCATGATCACAGGAAATTTAGTATTTTTAACATGACAGTACTCTAACTGACCTACAGATTTAAGCAATGTCTCAGAATCCATGCTGGATTTTTTTTTTTTTTTTTGTAGAAATTGACAAGCTGATCCTAAAATTTGTATGAAAATTCAGGGGACCTAGAATAACCAACAATTCTGGAAAGGAAAAAATTAGAGGACTTCTCAATTTTAAAACTTACTGCAAAGCTACAATAATTAAGACATTGTGATATTAGCATAAAGCTTAATCTGTAGGTCAGTGAAATAAAATTTAGAGTGAAAAAAATCTGTCACATTATTTATAATGAGTTTGTTTTTAGCAAAGGTGTCAAGACAAGTAGAGGGGTTGGGGATTTAGCTCAGTCCTAACAAGCGCAAGACCCCAAGTTCGATCCCCAGCACCCCCCCTCAAGAAAAGATACATAAGGGAAATACAGTGTTTTCTTCAAAAATGGTGCTGGGACAACTTGAAACTTAATGTAAAAAACTGAGGTTAGATCCCTAAGTTCACACCTTATGCAAATGTTAATTCAGATTAGATCAAAGACTCTTAAGTGCTAGAGCTATAAAACTCAGAACAATTATAGACATAAATAGTTGTGATTACATGAGGCAGTGATTTCTCAGATGTGCTACCAAAAGCAAAACTAATAAAAGGAAACATGGATAAATCTTAATAAACATTTAATTTGGGAGGGTGGGGGCTAAAGACAACACCATCAAGAAAGAGAAAAGACAGCACAGAGATTGGGGAAAATATTTGTAAGTTACTTGTATGACAGGGAATTTTATCTAGAATATTTTACTTTTAAGAACTCTTGGGCTGGGGATTTAGCTCAGTGATTAGAGTGCTTGCCTTGCAAGCACAAGGCCCTGAGTTCGATCCCTGGCACTACAAAAAAAAAAAAGAACTCTTGGGGCTGGGGATTTAGCTCAGCTAACCGTCAGGCCCTGAGTTCAATCCCCAGCACCAAAAAAAAAAAAAAAAAAAGAACTCTTAAAAACATTAATAAAAAGATAACACAGTTACTAAGTTGCAACAGATCCAAATAAATATTTCTCTATGAAGATAGGCAAATATCCAATCACATAAAGGGTATTCAGTGTCTTAAATTAGAGCAGTGCAATCAAAAAGCCACAGTGGAGTACCACTTCACACCTACCAGGATGACTATAATCAAAAAGACACAGTAACAAATATTGGTGAGGATATGGAGAAATTGGGTCTGTATCTAATTGGATTGGGCAATACCTTGCTGGTAGGAAGGTAAAATAATACAGCTGCTTTTGGAAACAGTCCAGTAGTTTCTCAAAATGTTAAAAATAGGGTGGTGTTAAGACCTGGCAATGCTAATGTTAGATATCCAAGAGAATTGAAAACATGTTCACATAAGTTGCACATTAACGTTCACAGTACAGTTACTTACAGTAGCCCAAAGCAGAAATCAGAGGCCTATCAGTTGATAAGGGGAGAAATAAAATGTGGTATATTCATACAACGTAGTATCATTTGGCAATAAAAAGAATGAATGAATGATACATGCTACAACATGGATGAATCTTAAAAACTTGCTAAATTGGGGGCTAGGGATTTGGCTCAGTGGTTAGAGCGCTTGCCTAGCAAGTGCAAGGCCCTAAGTTGGATCCCCAGCACCAAAAAAAAAAACTTGCTGAATCAGAGAATCCAGTCTTAAAAGATCACATAAAGTATGCTTTCATTTGTGTACATTGTCCAACATAGGCAAATATGTAGACACAGAAAGTAGATTAGTAGGGGTTGAGGATTTAGCTCAAGTGGTAGAGTGCTTGCCAGCAAGTTTAAGGCCCTAAGTTCAATCCCCAGCACCCCCCAAAAAAAAAGTTGATTAGTAGGTGCCAAGGATTAAGAATAACCAGTGTAAGGTTACTTTCAGGTGGTGAAGATTCCCTAGAATTGATTATGATCTTGGTCGTGCAAATAGGAATATATTTGATAGTATTCATCACAGCTGTCTTCTAAAAAGTTTTCTCGTCCATTTCTGGATTGAGGGATAATTGGTCAAATAACATTCCTAAAAACCTCGAAGACGAAGCATAATTTAGAACTAAGACATTAATTGAAAAGTCAGGAAGCACCCAAAAACTTATAAGTTTGTGTATTGTATATCATGACATGGGATCTCTTCACAATTTGCATGGTAAGAGTGGGTGTATTTGTGCTTGTGCAATTTTTGGTGAGGTTGTATCACAAAAAACTAAAAAAAAAAAAAAAAACAGTACAGGCTGGACATGGTGGTGCCTGCCTAATCCTAACATTTGAGTGGTGAGGCAGCAGGAGCATGGGTTTGAGACCAGTCTGGGCTATGTAACAAGACCGTCTCAAATGCAAAACAAACAAAAATCAAGTGCACAGCTACTTTTCCTAATCCGGAATACATTTACCGGAGTTTTGTATTTGGCACAGGAATGTTGGAGAAGTATTCCTTGCTAGTTCTCTCTACTGTGTTAAATGTGGCACTTTATGTGATGCGTGGTAGCCAATGGGGAATTATTTTACAAAAATGAATTGAAAATGTTCTCCATAAAAATATATTGAGGCTGGGGATTTAGCTCAGTGATTAGAGTGCTTGCCTTGCAAGCACAAGGCCCTGAGTTCGATCCCTGGCACCACAAAAAAAAAAAAAAATATTGACTTTTCAAAATGTATCTGCCAGGGTTTTGTGCTAAATGTTGTATATGTGTTTACTAAGAGAATAGGGTCTGTAGCTTTCTAAGGTTATGAAAGGAACATATCTCAATTAAAACATTAAGATGGGCTCTCTGGGTTAGCCTGGTGGTAGAGTATTTGCCTAACATGTGCCAGGCCCTGGGTTCCATGCCCAGTACCACTAAGAAGAAAAAAGAACTATTAAGGGAGTAATTTACCCTTGTCTGACTGATCCAGTCTGCTGTTCTTTAATAGTTTTTGCCCAGTTTTAATGATCATTTGGTAAGTTTTCTGCTTGCAGACTGGTCGTCTGTCAGCTGGTACTTCTTTTGGTTTCTGTTTACCTTTCTTTAGAGCTGTCCTTTCTAAGCGTCTTTGCATCACTGTTTCAAATTCATTAAGGCTAATAAACCTGCTGTAAATAAGGAAAATGGGGAATGGAAGGGAGGGGTGGGGAAGGGGTGGGGGACCAAGATACATCATGTATAGGTACAAAATAACCATGATAAATGGGATCATTATGTACACAATGTACCAATGCATGTTCTTGGTAAAAAATAAAAATTTAAGAAAAAAAGAACTAATTCATTAAGGCTAATGTATGATGTATCACATTTCAAAGGTCTGAATGAGAATCTTTCCAGAGAACTAAGTACGTATTTCATTTCACATTTAGGTATTATTATTGAAGGTTATTTTTTCTTTGAGTAAGATAGTTGAGTTTGCATTAATTTGAGGTTTGGTTTTCTTGGAAAGCTACTTTGAAATTTTAATGTATTGAGAAGAATCTACCCTGCTGATATCCTCTTCCACAAAGGGTATTTTTTTTTTTTTTTTTTGGTGCTGGGGATCGAACTCAGGGCCTTGTGCTTGCAAGGCAAGCACTCTAACCACTGAGCTAAATCCCTAGCCCCCGTACTTTGAAATTTTAAAAATACTTTGCAAGCAGTATGCCCCGAGGGATGCTCACCTTGGCTTTCATCATCTCCCCTTTAGGATACTGATGAGTTTATTTTACCAACTGGAGCTAATAAAACTCGGGGCAGGTTTGAACTCGCTTTCTTTACCATTGGAGGATGTTGCATGACTGGTGAGTACAATAATTTTTTTAAGTGTGGTCACTACTTTTTGAAGTAGTTAATGGTGCCTAAAATCAAAAGCAATAAGAATATTAGTTTAAGGGTTTTTTTAATTCAGTATTTTCATTTATTTTCTTTTTGATAGTGAAAATGAGTCAGAAATATAGTTTTTTAATACAAAGTTATAATATTTGGATGAATTGTTATGATTCACCAGGGGCTGCATTGGGGGCAGTGAACGGTCTTCGGCTAGGATTGAAGGAAACCCAGAACATGGCCTGGTCCAAACCAAGAAATGTACAGTAAGTGTTGAGTAATCATCTGATATGTAAATGCTTGAATAGTAACCTCTGCTTTGTTAGTTTGATGGGTACAACCCTGATGGTTACAAATGTTTAGAGACTTGGTATACTTTCCTTTTTGCCCTCCTTTTTTTTTTTGGTCTTACCCAAAGTAGAAAGAACCAAGAAATCAGATTACTGACTCTTAACTGTTAGAAGGACTAATTTTTGAGTCAGTGTTCTCAGTCACCTGAGGGGTAGTTAGAATACTGCCCCATCCTAACTTCTCAGCTACATATGTTCTGGTTCTTCAAGCTTGTGGGACATGCTTCTCAAAGTGGTGAATTAGTATAGGAAATTGAATCATTCAGGAGCATGTGGAACCAGGGGACTTTGTAATGAGGAAAGAAGCAACTCATAAGATTGATGGCCAGGTCTGTCATTTTACTTGAACTTCTTACTGACTTCATTCTTTGCTTCTGAAACTGAGAGTGATAGAAACTTGAAATAAAATTTTTAGAACTTAAAAATTCAATTCTAGAAGGAGAAGGCTGGCTTTCCTCATGAACTTGAAGTCTGCAGAGAAAGGAAAGGACAATTAAATGGGTCAGAAGATGTGTAGTATGTCTTCACTCTTCTTAGGCAATAAACATAACCAGTCCTTGTTGATCTTGCTTTAGTAATATGATGCTCAGATTTGCTAGTTTTTTAAAAAGAGAAGATTTAATTGCTTTTATTGTATTTTTTTGCCACTTTTATTTAACACATCTTAATTCTTTTTTCTTGAGAGAAGTTGTACCATGTGTGTTCCTTTGTGGTTCATGGTTTTGTTCTAGGGTTCTTTAAATTCCATCATCCCTGCATCTTGTTCAGCCGGCAGATGGCAGCAGATGTGCGAAAGTTAGACCTTGTGTCACTTGCAGGCCTATCAAGTTTTCCTGTTACTGTGTGGATCATGGTACTTGTATTACCAGCCCAGAGCCTTCAGTAGTTTTGTATAATTCTTAATATTTTCCCCCTTGCTCCACTAATTTTTTTGTATTATAATTTTGATTCAATAGGAAAATAGACAAAAATAGTATAATGAGTATCTGTGAACTATAATTCTTCTTCAGCAACTATCAGTCACATTCCATTTCCTTCTCCTCTCCTGTGTTGTACTGAAACAAATCCCCAGCATTAAATTGGATATAAATTTGGAAGTGGAAAATGTTCTAGAAAGGATAACTTGCTTCATTTCTTAAAACAGTAATGGGGGCTGGGGATTTAGCTCAGTGGTTAGAGTGCTTGCCTAGCAAGCACAAGGCCCTGAGTTCGATCCCTGGCACCAAAAAACAAAAACAAAACAAAAAACAGTAATGGGTAATCATTCAGATCTTTCTAGATAGGGAGGGATCATTTAGTAATGGAAAGAAGATAGGATTTGTAGCCAGACAGATATATATGGCTTCAGAATCAGAATTCCAGTTTTATGACTTACTGTTTTGTGATTTTGAGTAAACTTTCTCTGTTTTCTGCTCATAGGATTGTTGAGAGATGATAAAAAGTTGAGAACTAGGTAAGGGCTCAGTTCACCGGAGTAGATTTCAAGGACCTTATTGTCAGAGTTGCAATAGGTCCTGTGTAAATAACAAAAACATTTGCAGTTGTAGGCAAGGGGTGATTTAGGAGTGCTTAGTCAGAGCCAGACACTTAGCATATATCATGTGTGTTGTCACGTTGCATCCCAAAGAATTTTACCATCTTTCAGTCCCACCAGTGGTAACAGTAATGGAAATTAATAGTTTTAAAGCTTGTTACAGATGGAAAAAAATGTACTAAAGATCAGATTTATGAGTAAATATGTAACATAATTAGAAACAAAATACTTCTCTTTGCAAAAATTGCTAATTTTTTTCACTTAATTTTTTTGTTTTGTTTTGTTTTGTTTTTGTTTTTTGAGACAGGGTCTTGCTGTGTAGTTCAGGTTGGCCTTTAACTCACTATATAGCCCACACTGGCCTCAAACTCATGGCAATCCTTTTGCCTCAGCCTCCCAAGTTCAGAGCTTACAGTGGGCCACCATGCCCAGCTTGATTACTAATATTTTTAAACATCGTTTTACAAGTAATACAAATTTTTGTTATTTTAGAGGTTAATCGAATCTCGTAATAATTAAATGAGTTCTTCAACTCTTTTGTTCCAGTGTTTTCTTCCAATATTTCCAGCAGTAGTCAGCCGTCCGGACAGACCCGTTCCTGTGATGGTGTTACACTACTGGGAGAGCAATGTCTTGTCTTCTTGTGGCCAGTGGCATGTGTCACTGTTCTGGTGACGCTGGGCACTGGTGCAAGGCATGACTGCTTCCTTGAGAGTGTGCTAAGCATTCACTTTGGCTGCTTGGTTCTAGTCTGGGAGCAGACAGTGTTTCTGTCTCTTGTGTTCTGCTTTGTGTTCTGAATTTATGTTCTGTGTTTACTTTGATTCTATTTATTCTGAGTATCTGCTCTCCTTCCCAAGAGAAATTAAGCCATTGTCATAGTCACAGAGTGATCTTTTACAGGATCAATTTTCTCTGATCCTTTTATTTGTAAAATACAGATCGTTACTCAAAATTTTTGTATGTTTAACATATATTTAGGTTTATGTTTTTTAAAAATCCAATAAAGGCATAATAGATATAGGTAAAAGAAAGATAATATTCAAAAGAGAGGAGACCTAGAAGGGGAAAAGAAGGAAGGGAAAAGGGAAAGAAAGGGAAAAAATGGAAAAATGTAAATAAACCTGCTATAAATAAGGAAAGAGGGGAACAGAAGGGAGGGGTAGGGAAGGGGGGAACCAAGATACATCGTGTACAGGTACAAAATAACCATGATAAATGGGATCATTATGTATACAATGTACCAATGCATGTTCTTGGTAAAAAATAAAAATTTTTTAAAAATCCAATAAAGGAATTTTTCTGTCATTGGCTAAAGTGCTGAAAATTTTAACCTAATCCTTATTTATAGAGAGTAAAAGCTATCTTTTGAAATCTGAGGAGGTTATAAGGTGTATCCTAAAATTAAGAAAACTTGGGGCTGGGGATTTAGCTCAGTGATTAGAGTGCTTGCCTTGCAAGCACAAGGGCCTGAGTTCGATCCCCGGCACCACAAAAAAAAAAAAGAAAGAAAACTTTAGGGTATGGTCTAGGCATTTTAAGTAGCCACTGTTGTGTTTAAGATTACTAGAGAAATAATGATTCTAAATGTAGATTCTTTCTTTTTCTTCCCTGGTAGGATTTTGAATATGGTGACTAGGCAAGGGGCACTGTGGGCCAATACTCTAGGTTCTCTGGGTAAGTAGAAACCTCCTTTACTAATAAATCATCAGTGCAAAGAAAGAACATGCAAGTATCATCAACAATTTGGTCAACTGAAATTCTGGTCCTAGGATATGCAACAATTGTGTTTAAGTCTGTTCTGGTGAGTAATGTAGATACCACAAGCACTGCCTTCTGTCAAATAAAATCATGTTTAACTAAATTGAAATTCGGGTAATCTTGGACCAAGGCAAAGGGTTATCTGTGTTAGAAAAGGTTCAAGGTCCTGTCGTGAGACGTGACAGATTAGTCCTGTCCTTTTGCAGTGTTTTTCTAATAGTCTACTCAGCAGTCTGTTCACCTGAGTAGATTTCAAGGATCTCATTGTCAGAGTTGCAATAGGTCCTTTGTAGATAATAAAAACATTTGCAGTTCTAGACAAGGGGTGATTTAGCAGTGTTTAGTCAGAACCAGGCACTTTCATCACATATCATTTGTGAGTAATAGGCTCTTCATTATTGATGACGAATATGCTCTGACATCCAGGGTTTTAGTAATTTATTAACTTGGCTGAACTTCTGATTATCTTTTTACTTGTAGCAGAATAAGAGAAAATGTAGACAGCTCATTGAAAAGATAGAGAAAGCCTTTGTGACATAGTAAGATCCTTGCCTTGTCTTGGAGTTTGGAAGCAGTACATTTGCACACCATGAAGTCAGATTTGCATTTTGGATTCTAGTAAATAGCTGCTTCCACATGCTGCTCCTCATGCTGTCTGCCTGACACTTTTTCTTGCTTTCAGGGCTGTAAGTCCCTCATTCCAGGAATCCCCACAGTCCTGGGCTCACAGGATAGCTGGTCACCATGCTGGTCACTGTGTGTGTTCTCATTGTCCTGTGATCAGTCATGATACTCTCATGTTCACTTTTGGTTAAGTAAATTGACCACAAAGATGTCCTTGTATAGAAATGTAAATAGCTCATCAGAGGACTTATAAGACTGAAGTTGGTATAATACTGTTGGAAGGTCAGATGCAGCTGTAATTTTGAGAAAGGGTAAGAAAAAGTTTCAATGCATTCATTCCTGATAGGTATCTGTGAAGGATCAGAGGAAGGGTTGTTTGGGGGGAAGATCTTATAAAATCAAACAGTACTAGAGTTACAGTTTTGCTTGTGTGAAAATCAAATTTCACATTGTTTTTAATCAAGTCTTTTCTTACAGTAGTACTATGTGGATGTTTAATCCAAAGTATAGTTTTATAGGTAACATAAGTAAAAATTTAAAATATGCTTCTCAGGATTATCCAGTAACACTTTCCAGAAATAGCAGTGCAGACATTTCTTCCTGTAGCCAGTCAGAGTCATACATGAGTGTGCATATGTGACTGCTTCACATGTTAGTGGATATAGTTCTTCCTGTTTTTGTTTTAAGTGACTGTACTATTCCGTTATGTGCAAAGTCCACTTTTGTATCAGTCCAAGTGGTGCAAATGCTCTTGATGGGCATTTTATTGGTTGCCAGGGTTTTACTCTTTGAAACACTGTTCTAGTGCTTGTTCTATAGGTATCTTTGGATAAATCTATCAAAAAATAATAGCCACACTGACTTTTAGTTATGCTTTTATTACTGATCACTTTCATTTCCCCTTTAGCTTTACTGTATAGTGCGTTTGGTGTTATCATTGAGAAAACTCGAGGTGCAGAAGATGACCTGAATACAGTGGCAGCTGGAACCATGACGGGCATTTTGTATAAATGCACAGGTGGGTGCTGCTGAACAGAGAGCTAGTTCTTAACACACTTGAAGCATGCTTGTTATGGACAGTTCTCAAAGGAAACTTTGTTTCTTTTCCAGTATAGTCTGGTGCTCCAAAGTTGTGGTTATTTTGGCTCGTTTTTGTTTTATAATTGTGGTAAAATATAACACTGTTTTAAACATAGCATAGTGCAGTAGTGTTAAGTGTGTCATAGGATTACACAACAATCTCCAGAACTTTTCATCTTGCAAAACTAATACCTATACTCATTGGACAAAAAAAAATCTCTTGTTTTCTTCTCCCCTCAGTTCACAGTGGTCTTATACTGTCTTTGAATATGATTTCTGTAAGTACCTTATACAGGTGGGCTCATAGATCATATGTCCTTTTGTTATGGGCATATTTCACTTAGCATAATATCCTCAAGGTTCAGCCATGTTGTATTCATGTGTCAATTTTCTTCCTTTTTAAAGCTGAGTAGTATTCCATTGTATAATAGTTACATATCTGTTCCTATGTCAAAGGATGCTTGAGTTTCTTCCATCTCCTGAGTGTTGTGAATAATGCTGCTATGAACAGGCGCTTGCAAATACCTGTTTATGACCCTGCTTTCAGTTCTTTCAGATATAAATGGAGTCGAGTTATTGGGATATCTCGTTCATGGTTGTTTTTATTTTTGACATTGAAACAAGGTGAGATTCAATGGTAGACTTGTTTACCTAGCATGTATGAGGCCCTGGGTTTAATCTGTAGCACTAGGAGAGAAAGGAGGTAAGTTTTTTTCATTAGTTTTCAATCATCTTGTTTACCTTAGACACTCAAGCAATAGAACATTAAAAATTGCTGGTTTTGTTTTAAATAATAATCTGACTTGTGAGATCAGTACATTAAATTGTTGCAACACACACACGAGGCCAAAGCCCCGGGTCTATTAAAAGCATATTATTCCTGTGAGAATCTTACTCTCCTGGGATAGCAGCATGATGTTGCATTAAAAGTGAGATAGTTTTCTTCTGTGTATGCTTTTTTCATTAGCTTAGAAACAAACATGTAGATGATACCTAATTATATTTAGTTTTACTGTGTGTTCATGTGCCCAACACACATAAACATGTTGGTGTGAATTGGTCGCTTTCCTGGGGCAAAATACCTGACACCCACAATTTAAGGGAGGAGAGTTTTATTCTGCTCATGTTTTCAGAGGGTTCAGTTGGTGATCAGCTGGCTCCAAAGCAGAAACATCATGGTGGAAGGGCATTGTGGAGCAGAGCTGCTCACTTCATGGTAGTCGGGAAGCACAGCACAAGAAAGAACCAGAGAGATACACCCTTCAAATGCACTTCCCAATGATCTGCTCCATCAACTGGGCCCTGCCTTGTAACAGCACGTTCAGCTATGAACTCATCAGTGGAGTAATCCAGTGAGTATAGTGCCCCATGATCCAATCACATTCCAAAAGCCCCATCCTTGAATACGAGAGACTGTTGAAGAGGGACATTGGAATGAAACACAGGGACCTTATGTAGGCTAAGCACATGCCCTACCACTGTGCTCATCCCCAGCCCAGTGCCAAATTTAATATTTTTTTCATGCCAATGCAAATCAAATTTGTTTACCTTTCATAATTTTATTTTTATCAAAATAAGCGCAATTTTAAAAGTTAAGGTTATTCTTAAATCTAAAAATCTCAGTGATGTGCAACAGTCTTATGTGTTCATCATCTTTACCTCACCAATTAATTAGCTAATTAACTTCCTGCTTCCAAAGGGAGCTCCTTTAATTCTTTCCTCTTTATGTTTATATTTCTAAATAACATGATTTTCTGGCTATTTCTTGACTTTTTAATCTTAGATATTGACTTCTTCCTAGAAAAACTGTGCTAGGTTCTGTAAGAATTGTACAAAATATACATGTTGGAGAAAAGAAGTCTGCTTTTTATAGAACATCTCATGTACAAATCTCTGAAGGGATTAAAAGTCACCTTTGTTTTATGAACAGACTGAAATTCAGGCAAGTTACTTTCACTTTCTGTCCAGCTTTTTAGAGGCTTTGTGCCAATCAACACCCCCAAGTCTGACTCCAGAGACTTACTACCACACCAGATCACCTCCAGGATAGAGAAATCAGGGAATTTTTTAGAAAAGACAAAGGAGTAAAAACAGTTTAGTGTGACCTGGAGTACAGACTGAATTTCAAGTGCATGTGGTCCCGTAATAAGTAAAAGGGAGGCAGGGAGAAGAGTCTAGAGGGACACTGTAGTTCTAGAACATGGGAGGCTGAGGTGAGAAGTTTAAACGTAGACTAGAGTGCCTCAGACAGATGACAGATGATGTCCGCCACCTGGTCAGATGACACATTATATGTGTGGACCAGAATACCAGGAAGTACCCTATAAATTTGTACAGTTACTGTGTGTCAATTTAAAAGTTTGTTAATAAAAATGTTATCAGCCAAGCAAGCTTGGACACCCCAGCTACACAAGACTTCAGAGCCCTCTGGTTCAGACAGGAAGTAGAAGCACATCAGAATGGTCAAGGAAAAATATTTCTGCAGAAGTTTAAGGTTTGTGATACAGGCCTGAAGGCAGGTGATGCGGGTAAATGTCATAGCTGATGAAATGCAGGGATCATGAGGGCAACGTAGGCAGAGGAAGACAATTAGATCGCTAAAAGGTTGCTTTGCTTTTCTTTGTCTTGTGATACTGTGGAAGCAGCCGTGTGACTGAGTAACACCCCCACTATCGCCCCATCCAGTCTCTTCTAGGAAGTGATGAATTCACTGAAATGTCTCAGTTGTTTTCGAACTCCCCCCGCTTTTTTTGTGTGTGTGTGTGGTGCTGGGGAGCGAACTCAGGGCCTTGTGTTTGCAAGACAAGCACTCTAACCACTGAACCAAATCCCCAGCCCTCAGAATTCTTTTTTGTCAGTGATTCCTGGCCATGAGTGGTGGTGGGTTTTCTAGATCCCTATGAGAGCCTTAGGGAAGTTCCTGAGGTTCTGTGAACCTGGAGTTAATGTGTGGGATAGGCTGTTCTGGAGCAGGGAGGAATTACAATAGATACTTTCAGGTTTATGAGTAAATGGAAATGCCAGTACTGTATTTAGAGGGTAGGATGTAATCAGAAGTCCAGTTAGCCCTCCTCTTTACCGTGACCTGTGAGACTTTGCTCTCTTGCCACTTCCATGGCTGCAGGTTCGACTCCATACTGCCTTTTCTCCCACTTTGGGCCTTTCTTCTTTCCACTCCCTTTCCTTAGAATAGTCTTTCCAGCTATGGGCCCTCACATGCTCTGCACCTGTCCATCTTCCTGCAGACAGTGCCTTCTTGAGGCACCTGTCAGACACCATAGTACCTATACATAGTTTCGTGCTGTGGGATAAATTGCTGAGAGCCAGGTTAAGCAAAAAACTGACATGTTTAAAATGCTAGTAACTAATGCCAAAATGCCCAGACTTGCTTACCTTTGCTTATATGAAGTGTCATTTACCATTTTTTTATGCCATTTGGTGAAAAATAATTATCTTAATTGTCTGACTTTGGTTTCCCTGGTTTGTTCATGGGACTGAGTATTTTCCATTGTCAGTGGTTATTTGCATTTTCCCCTGAAGTCATACCCTTTATTGTTTGTAACTGAGTTGGTGCTTTTAACCGATTTATTAAAATGTATTACATATTATGGCAGTTAGCTTTTTACCTTTTATATATGTTACATGAAATGTTATTTACTGGGAAACATGATACTAATAATAAAGAGGTCATCCAGAGATTCTTTTGGCAGGTGACATTTTAGTACATTCAGTTTAGACATTGGTAAATTTGACAATAATACTGATGGTAATTGCATAATTTGAAAACCTGAACTTTGTATATCTCTTTACTTTTACTTACTTTGCTTTTATAAATTGACTTACGGGAAGCACAGGATTAAATTGCCAGGGTTTTGGCAAGGAGGGACTGCTAATAACTTTGGCCTGTGGGAACTTGTTTCCTGAAAATGTGTGATCAGGCTTCTCTCAGCTAATTGATTATAGGAAAACTATAGCTGTGCTTGTTTAGTTAGAACATAGTTATCATTAAATGGATCTCATATGCCTTAGAGAATCTTATGACATTTCACACCTTGTGAAAAAATATTTGCATAGTTTATTAAAGAAATGTAAGACCTGAATTGAAATCATAAGAGTTCTTTTAACCTAGCCTTGCTGGTCTTTCAACTACCCATTTTCTTACATATTTTTCCTTGTGATCTTTCTACTAAAATAGCTTCATACATGCCATGTCAAGGCTTTCAGTCTGAGCTCCTGTCTTCATTTTTCTTTTCTTCTTTAGATTTCTATTTTTGAAGAATACATTGAGAGTTGGAAATATTTTAGGTCAGCAGAAATGAGCCATTCCCCTAGGGTTAATGATTCTTTCCTTAATGGCTTATGCTTTGAAGTATTCTAAAAGACTGCCTAAATTCTTTTCTAGCTCTTCTTGGGTTTTTTTAAAACCAAAATTTAATAAAAAGACACTGATTTGCTTTTGTTAAGAGTGATTTCAGTGTTTTGACCTAAACTGTTAAGCCAGGACTGTGAACACACATTGGGATTCTGGGTCAGCAGATTATCTACTTCCTCTAATTATTTACTTCCCCAGTTGCAGTGGAAATTGAAACCTACTTTCCACTTGACGTGGAATTAATGGGTTTTCTTTTGTGTATTTCCTCTTCTGA
This sequence comes from Hystrix cristata, assembly GCA_004026905.1. Classification (NCBI taxonomy): domain Eukaryota; kingdom Metazoa; phylum Chordata; class Mammalia; order Rodentia; family Hystricidae; genus Hystrix; species Hystrix cristata. Next base: position 129,783 of record PVJO010001744.1, read on the forward strand.
GCCAAGAATTTTCTCTTAAATTAGAAGGGTCCCATACCGAGTTATCTCATTACTTCAGGGAAGTCCTGACACAGAAATTTAGGCTCCCATTTCTTGATAACATCAAATATTCAGCCTTTTCCTATCTTATCAATGACTCATAATATGTCTTAAATTAGACAGTAATTTGGTGTATTTTTACATTCAGGACTGTCTGTAACAGGCAGCACCACAGTGGCCTACCTCCTATAGCAAAATGGGGAGTGGCATGGGGCCAGACTTTCATTGGCTAGAAGCACCAGTCCCACTGTGCAAAACGGGCTTGGTGTCTTCCATTTGTTCAAAAGAATTCCATATTCCATATTTTGTATGAAATCACTGATTTTTTAGGGGGAGGAGTGCTGGGGATCAAACTCAGGGCCTTGTGCTTGCTAAGCAAGTTCTCTACCACTTGGGCCAAATCCCCAACCCTGAAATCGCTGATTTTTAAAATACTAATGTATTCTTTTTAATCTAGTTTGTACCAAACTCTTGTTGGCCAAGTGCCACCCTTGGGCTAAGTTTTAAATCTGTCTCACCCTAAATCCTTCAGTTTGAAAGTATTTTTAAGTTTTTTTAAACAACATTTTTCTCTGCCAAGGTACAGCTTTATAGGGCTGAAAGGTATTCACATTCTTACTTTCCCAGGGAACTCTGTTTATGAGTCCACGTGCCTGCATGTTTTGTAAGAAGTATTGGGAAAGCTCTAGAAGATGAAGTTCCTTATGCAATCCATTTTATACAACAAGCCTCTTATTCTCAAATATCTCAGGAAAACTTGGATTTTATGATCCTTTTGAGGTTTTTTATGTCTCTTCAATAAAAATGCTACCTGATATTTGTGGTGAACGAATTACTAAAAACAGTGTAACTCAGCTAATCAGGAGGTACCTAAGGCATCATAAAGCAGCCCAACCAGTAGGGACCTTTCAGAGCCATGAGTAGAACATAGGCAGTTAATTAAGCTTATTTTTTTTAAATGTGATGAAAATTTTAAGAATATGTCATTAGCTGTGTGATCTTTCAGAAAATCATCTGAATATTGTGCCATCCATCAAACTTGCATGTGATGATTATCACTTTACTGGTTAATGCATTTAAAATAAATTACTGTAAGTGCTTATTGGTGAAAGTGTAATTGTGCTGGGCGTGGTAGTGCATGCCTGTAATCTCAGCTACTTGGGGCGGAGGCAGGACTATCACAAGTTCAGAGATAGTTTGGGCAATTAATAAGACTCTGTCTCAAAAAGATTATTTTTTAAAGTATAATCATAACTGAATAAATGTTAATTCCTTTTCTTAGAGCCACATGTAATATTCAATATTTTATCCAGGCCATTTTGATCTGTTAGGGGTTTGTTTAATTTTCTTTATATGTGAATAATGTCAAGTACACTCATGTTCATAATACCATTAGTCACAGTAGCCAAAAGGTAGAAGTAACTCGGGTATTTATGGATGGATACACAATATGTGTACCCACATACAATGAAATATAATTCAGCCTTTAAGAGGAAGGAAATTCTGATACAACATGCATGAACCTTAAGGACATCATGCTAAATAAAATAAGCCAGTCATAAAAGGACAAACACTGGAAAGTCGCAGTCAGTTCTGGAGACAAAAGGTGTGATGAGGTTGCCAGGGATAGGAGGTGAGAGTTATGCTGAATGGATAGTTTCAGTGCTCGCTTCGGTAGCATATATACTAAAAATGGATAGTTTCAGGTTTGGAGGTGGATGTTGGTGATAATAGCACAGCAGTGCAGATATTGTTAATGTCACTGAACAGTACACTTGAAAATAGTTATGATCATAAACTTTGTATCACCATTTATTTTGTGTACATTGTTCTGAGAATTGAAGCTAGGGCCTAACCCATGCTAAGTACACATTCTACCACTGAGCTACATCCCCATCCCCTCTACCACAATTATAAAAATTTTTAAAAATTCAGTACAGTGAAAAGTCCTCCCCAAATGGGATTTGGTAGCCCTTTCAGTGTATAAGCTAATAAGCCTGTTCCTCTAAAGCGGGGCCAGCAGCTGCTAGCAACTGCCTGTTCACTATCTGAAATCCAAGAATTATGTTTTATCTTTTCAAATAGTCACATTTTCAGTGGTATATAAGTACCTACAGAAGAGCTTTTGAGCCTCGAAGACTAAATTATTTACTATCTGATACTAGTAAGAAAGATTTGCTAATCTCTGTTGTAAACTGTCATTTTAATACTCTGCCATTAACTACCTCTGTATCCCAAAAACAAGGCATTTAAGTATTCTGTGCGTCATTTCCATATGCTTAGCAAAACGTACTACTTGCCCTGTCTCTCTGGAAGAGTTGTGCAAGGGTGCAGAAGACAAGCGACACTGAAGTCTTGTTTATTTTGCTTTATACAGACTGACCATTGGTCTTACTTGCTTACTCTGTGTTCAGAGCAAGTATATTTGCTGATCAGCTTCCTGTGCTTAGTTGGCCAGAAGTTATTTGATTAGAGAAAGACTAAAGCAGAGGCCCTTAAACTTCTTATCATCTTGGGAAGCCCTGGAATTAAGGGAGGGTAAAATTAAGGTTTGGCTGGTGTATTATAAATGGCTGCCCTTGTGTCGGGATTAACTGTGCGGCGAGACCACTACAGATGTTTGATGTCTTTTTTTGCTGGAGATAACTTTTCTAGTCTTCAAACAACTAACATCTGTCATTGATTTGAACTAAGTTTTTGTTTCATGTTGGTTAAAAAAGCTTTGAGGGGAATAAGTTATTCCTAAGGGATACTTAATATCCCCTGGTGTTCCAAAGATCTTAAAGCCTTACAGGTCCCACTGTCATTATGGGACTCCTGGTGGCTCTGCCAGAGGGTTTCCATGGAAGCTTATTTGACAGCTGAAAACTCATGTGGAAATTCTTTTCATGGCCTGGTAGACATCGTGTTCTTAAGACAGTGAAGGCAGAGAAAGCTCACCTGGAAGAAGTGGTTTGCGGTAGACTTTGTATAGATCTGTCGTGGACCAGGGGTCCAGAGTGTCAGTGTGAAGCTTAATGTTTGGTCATAGGAAAAGCGTCTACGAGATCAGTGGCTTTCATTTACCTTCCGTCATTTTTAAGCTAACGAACAGTGTGCCTGAGGGCACATTGGCCTCTGCTATGTTTTGTGTTGATTTAGTATGGAGTTCAGAATGTCAGCTTGGCTGCGTGCTTGAGAGAGCCCTCCATCTCAAAAGTTTTAAGTCCAGTAACTGAGACATAATGATCCTGTCGTAGATACCTTTAGTGTATATTCTCTTGTGCCTCGGGTTTTTTGGGTTTTTTTTTCCATTTTTAGGACTCGACTCTAATTATTGTTCACTTTTGGCCCTGCAGCTTTTTCTTGTCTCACTAATCAAAGGCATGACACATTATTGTAAGTTAGGAGGTCGCGTGTACATTTTCTAATTTTTTGTTTCAACCACACTGAATACATTACAAATTAAACTGCCATGCCTACCATCTAAATGCAACAAAATGATAGAGATGATTTGGACGTCAAGGAGATACCTTCCATTTACTTTGATTTGTGAGGCTTTCTGAATGTTTTTTGCTCTCCATCCCACACTTCACACCTGTTTATGGGTGATCCCTGCAACTTGTTTGGGTATGTTTAGGACAGATAACTATGGCATTTCACAGTGGAACCTAAGCAGGACAACTATCAGAAGCCTTCAGACTGGAGAGATTCCTGCAAGGCGTGGCCACCTTTAATCTTATCAGCTGAAGACATCTGGTGGACTTCTGCTGTATTTCGCAGAATTGACTGGCATGGAGGTGAAGGGCCTCCAGTGAAGAATTATACCACCATGGATCCACCCCACCTTTTGTCTCCCTAAAACACAACCTGGACAAAACACTAGCTGCAGTGTAGAGCACCCAAACTGTGTGATCTCTCCTTGTTTACAGAGCTGCAAGATGTATGGCATTTTTTGGAGTTTCTTTGGGAACCCCCTCCTGTGGAGTTTTTTGGTTTGGTCTCTCTTGACCACATAACAGTTACAAGACTGACATAACCAAAGCAAGTGGGGCATTTTCTGTTGAAAGACCTGTGTCACTTCCTCATATTAGAGTTGGGGATTGTTTTCTAATGACTGAAACATTTTAACTTAATTTCAAATGAAATCTTTTTCCACATGAAAAACCATACTGTTGTTGTCAGGCAGAATTAGTTCAAAGTCTAATTCTTGATTTTTTTTTCCAACCAGTCTCATAGTGCAAGGTGCCTCATTGTTCATTAGTGGAGGGAAGGTGACACATCAGTGCTGGAGCAGGGGTTGGTGTCCTACCAGCCCTAATTCAAAGCTTGAGGAAAGCCATCTCATTACTACTACTTGAGTCCTCAGAGTTAATGTTTGGAGGACCTGTCCAGAGTCCAAAGTCTTAAGACTGTTTCCACATAGGATTTTCACCTTGTTTATATTACATCCTCAGTTCACTGACTGCTGCTAGACCTTCTCACTAGTAGGAAATGATTGACTGGTTGGAACCTCAACAGTAATAAGCATGAGACTTATCCACAACTGTTGTGGTTACAAGTTGGATTGAAAGAAATCCTTAATCCTGAGAACTTTAGGTACAACCTAAAAAGTGGGAAAAATATGAATATGAAAATTAGCAAACTCAGCTGGGTATTTAGCTCAGTGGTTAGAGTGCTTGCCTCACAAGCGCAAGGCCCTGAGTTCAATCCCCAGCACCAAAAAGGAAAGAAAAAAAAAAGAAAATTAGCAAAATATATGTGTATTAAATGGTTTGAGGAATTTATCTCCTGATTTAAGCCACCATTTCTTGTGTTACTTTTAAAACTTAACTCTCCTGTTCAGGATGGGATGAATGTTTTTTTAAAATGTCTTTCTCCTGTAGCTCTTCAGTGCTAGGATACTGTGCAATACAAAGTTGTTTCATTTCCCTTTTCCTTCTCTCCTAGGTGGGCTTCGAGGCATCGCACGAGGGGGTCTGGCAGGCCTCACACTTACCAGCCTGTATGCACTGTATAACAACTGGGAGCATATGAAAGGCTCCTTGCTCCACCAGTCACTCTGAAGATTCTGCCAACTCCTGGAGGACACTTCCAGTAATCAGTCTGGGTTTACCTTGTCTCTCCTGCCTACAATTAGTTTGAAAAATTGGAGATTCTGATTTGCTGTGATGAAGATCATGGATAACATGGATAACCAGTACTGGCAGCCCTTCTGGCCCTTAATGAGCTGAAGCCAAAACTCTCAGTGGCTCACTGAGTAACGTGGTTCTCTTCTCCTTTGGAGACGATCTTGCACCTAACCGTTTTCTCCTCTATCCCTGAACTGGAAAGCCACTTACTCCCAGAATTCAGGTCATGCTTGTCAGTCCTTTATCACGGAATTTGTTCTCTAGTGATCTGAAACTGTAATATTACCCTGTACTCTAAATAAAGGGTGAAAACAGAATCAAAGTCATAACTCCAATGTAAACATAAGTTGGGGTCTCAATGTAAAAACATCTTCCTGGGTATATAAGTTACTCTTGGCATTGTTTGTATTGAAATGAAGGGCTACTGTGGCAGTAACTTCTAGGATAAGATTTTTCACTGGAGCTGGCAAATACAATTTCAAGTTAATCATTAGTGTGTTAGAACAGTCTGTGCAGCAACTCACTCACTTCTGTACACAGTAACTTGCTCCTTGTTGGGACTGACTAGCATTGGACATTTCCCAGGAAAGCTAAAGGAAATGAGGGCAAATTGTTTACTTTGAATCTGTTTTCTTATTCATAAGATGAAATTAATCAAATGTAATAGCACTGCAGGGTACACATTTACTTCCCTATAAACCATGCTGTCTATGTGACCGGGAAAGTAAACTGGTGCTTTCTTGGATACATCTAATAAAGAGAGACAAGCCGCTGAGCTCCAGCTGTCCAGGGAGTCCAGTTTAAAAGGAGCAGATATGGGCTTTTCAGACAAAGGCTGAAAGTGGAAGCAGTAATACATCTATTCTTGTAATTTAAGATTTACAAATTACAGTGAATATACCATTTATGTTTAAATTGCTTCTTGGCTGTATTCCTAAATATATCACATTTCTGTAACATGTTTTTTTACTTAGTTGTACAAATACACACGTAACAACTATGGTGTAGCTGTTACACTTTTAATGGAGGGAGGTATAAAAGGCATCAGTGCAAAAGAATGTTTTACATACTCATTAGTATAGTGATTAAATTACATTTTGATGCTGTAAAATAGCGTGTGTTGGACCTCAAAAATGAAGCTACTACAAAATTTCCTGAATCTAAGATACCGGAAGGGCTCTGTAAATTGTTTTTACCCGTCACCTGTGTTATAATTCTCAGTGGTATTGGGAGGATTACAAAATGAGAGGCTCTTTTCAGCTGTGGCTCAAAGAACTGTAGAGAGGCTGTCTGACAATGTTACTGTGATTTCTCTCAAAGTATTTCTAATAATACAGGGAGTTAAGAGGCATAATCATTTTGAAGCCTGGAAGGCAGCTAAGATCTCAGAATTGTAAAACATTAGAAGTGGCACTCACCTCCTTCAGAGAAATGTTTAAACATGACTTTTAAGGATATTGAGAAAACAACCAACAGTTTCCTCCATAAAGCTTCAGAAAGCACCCCAAGGCACAAGTGTTGAACCCGCCTGTCCACTAAAATGCCACTGTGTTGTACTTCTGGAGGTACAGGAATGCTGTGTCTGCAGTGATAGGATGTTTGACCACCCCTAGTCAAAAGCACCAGGTGTTAAGCTCAGGTTCCGTTTACACAGGATGTACCAGAAATTCCCTAAGGTGGTGAATGGTTCAAGTACTACATTTCCGGTTGGGGCTCTTTAGAGCCTATAGCTGTGTAGAATATTGGAAAGAGGCTAGGACAAACCTGAAAATGTTTTTGAAACAGTACAGAGTCCTTCAAGGGCTCTGGATAATTCAGTAACAGAAAGGAACAAAGGCAAAATTTGCAATTGCTGAATTTCTTTCAAATGAAAAAAGATAATGTAAAGCTGACACACAGGCTAACATGTTTGGTAATTAATGTCAAAAATAGCCAAGATTACTAATACACATTTTGGTAAGGAAAAAATACCACTATATTGGCAAGGTTAATTTTTGCGTACAACATGCTGCAGATTAATTGAACAGAATAATCATTTCAGACCACCAACCCAAGAAAACCTACAGCAAGAGAGGCATTTAAAGGGCCATCAAAAGGCTAGGGAGTTTACTAGCCTTAGAATACTCAACACGTGGATTACAGAGACATTTCATTCTTGGACTGCACAGTTTACACACTTCCATTCACAATCCAACCGAAGGAGCCACGGAAGTGGGTGGAGAAACCTGTCACCCCAGATGCCACATTTCTAGTGTGGGGGCAAATTAATACTTGCATAAGGAGAACTGAATCACCTCCACATCAACAAACATTTCTGTAACAAAGTGGCCCGTAATTTGATGAGGTCACTTGGCTAGTTCAAACTCAGGAAAGGAACTAAGCTGACTGGTCAGACCCAGGAACACAATGAAGAGGCAGCCACAGCTCACGGATGCGCAATGATCTGCAGGGCAGCTCTGGACTCGCAGTCTTCACATCTGTAAAGAAGCCACAAACAACTCACTTCACCAGGGAAGAAAAGCACATTCTCTCCACCATCAAACTGACTCATTTCTCAGAAGCTACTAGAATCCACATGGGATCTGAAAATTGCTGACCATTACATCTTGAAGGTCATTTTCAAGTATGCCTGCTTAACAGAGCAAGTTCAATACCTAGCACGTGTAGGACAACTCCTCTCCCCCATCACATACAACTAATGGGAATACAGTTCAATGGTCAAAGAACGAGTTTGTATGTAAGAGATGGCACTCTGTAGCAGTCACACTGGTGGCAGGCACCCACCTGTAGAGGAGTTCGATACAACCACTTGTCTTTATCAACTTTAAGCTGCATGCAGGCAAAGAGATCGCAAACAGCTGGAAGGCCGTATCGGTCTGCAGGAAAGTTATGTTCCTCCAGTAAGGGTGAAGTAAGTACTTCCTGCAAGAAACAAAAAGGGTGAATTGCTTCATGAAAATCAGGCAGCACGAGACTGACAACTCCAAATAGTGTCTATCAAGAATAGTGTAAAATGTTGGCCATTCTAATAAACAGGTGGCAATTGCTATTCCTACCCTAAATCCTTTCCATAAGTAGCAATCTGAGTTTTTTTCTTTCGTGCAGTATGGGGCTTCGGAGCCAGGGCCACACCCAAATAATTCAGCTTGAATAATCATAAATCCTCCTCCAGTTCCTAACAGGGTACCAAAATTAATACCCAAGCCAAAGAGAGAATTTGACATATTTAAGGATCTGGCCCTTCTGCAAGGTTTGGAATATAAAAAGCAAAACAGGGCAGTTTGGGGTTCTGCTTACCTGGGCCTTCTTCCGAAGGAGCCACTTGTCTTCAGAAGACTGGCTGAGGCTTCCCACCTTCTCTCCAGGCAAGACCCAGTCAGCGGTGTTAAAGGAGCACCAGGAAGTGGTCATGGGGCTTTTAAGCTTTTGTTTGCCAGCCTTGTCCTCAGTACTTGGCACTTTCTTGGGGCTCCCTTTGCATGAGGACCTGACGAGCCACTCCGACAAGGAACTGTTTCTTATGGCCTGGAAAGAATCGGCAATTCTAGAAGGACTGTAAGCCTTTGGTGCCTTATCTTGTTCTGTTACCTCTTTTCTGGAAGGACAGAGCCACCTACTGAGGGACTCTTTGTGATTCTCAGGCTTAGACTTGGCTTCCACAGGCATCCCATTTTTATCCTTTCCTTCCTTCTTCAGAAGCCAGCGACACAGAGCTTCCTTTTCACAATTCTCATCACACACACACTCTGCAAAGCTTGTGCAGGGCTCGTTGGCTTTGCACACCTCCTCTATTTTGTATGGTTCCTGATGGCTCCGGACAAGCCAATCTTCAGTAATCATACTGGGAGTGGACAGTGGTTTCTTGGCCTCCAAGTGGTCATTCAGGCACTTCAGACTGCCCAGGTTCTCAATTTCCACACCTCTGGGCTGGTTGCCCTGACAGTTGGTACAGGAGTCGGGTTTGGCAAGCCAATCACTCACGCTGTAGGGCTCCTGGAACACTGAGAAGAGCAGCTTAAACTTCTCACTGGTTTCATGGCTGCCATTCTCAGGCTTCTCTATCTTGCAAGGCTCCTGGGGTGTCACCAGCCAATCAGACAGGCCCATCTCATCCTGATCAACATTCTCTAGATCGCCAACCTTTTCAACTTCAATAGAGAAGGAACTGGTGATAGAATGGCTCTTATGCTTTGGAGAACTTGGTTTTCCAGGAACTTCTTGTTGCTGACTCCTGAGCAGCCAGTTTTCTAAGCCCTTTAGGTTGCCCCAGACATTACTGAGGACACTGCAGGCTCTGGCAGAAGTCTACACAGAAAATATATGACATTAGTTTGCCAGAATAATGATGAGTGCTTTGGGGCTTCTGTCTGCATATTTACTGTCTTGCCCAATATTTCTGAATATAAGTATATACAATTGAAGATTTTATAGAAATCAGGGACAGAAATATGTTCTATTCCTGGAAAAAATATCTTTTAAACTTTCTTTTTGTTTTTTTAAATATCTTTTAAACTTTCTATCCACAATAAAAGATGTCACTGTTTTAATTAAAAAGTTTCTGAAAATGTTTCCAGATTATAATCAAAAACTAAACAAGGAATAAACTACCAGTTAGTCATCAACTTCATCAACTACTACACAGACCTCAGAAACCATGAAGCCAGCAACACACCTGACCATTCTCCAAGTTCCGTCTGTGGCTCAGCCAGTCCTGTGGGTTGGTGCTGGGCAGGAATGGAGCCTGGCGGGCGCTGGCAGGTCTGCTCCCCAGAAGCCACTCGCTGAGAGGCACAGCAGTGCTGCTGGGCAACTTCTGCTGCTCACACAGAAAACAAGGCACTGTCAAGTGCAGGAAGTTCACCTGAGCTCTGCCTGGAGTTGTCACGGCCCTGAGCAAGGCGCGGGCCCTTCCCACGCCTCAATTTCCAGTTTTAAAATAAGGAATACAGCCACTCTCTAGGTCTGTCTCAACTCCAATGTCTAGGATCTGCCTTTACAAACCACCTCTGAATTAGAAAGGATGACCAAGACAGACCCAAAACCAGTGAGACAACTAATAATAGTTAACTATCAACTAATTAATAACTCATTTCTGTTTTCAACACAAAACTTGACATTTAATAATGCAAAAAAGAATTCAACTGGATAAAGTAATTCATTACCACGGGAGGTTTTTTTCCAAATAGTAGGAAAACAGTGATTTAGCCAAACGCAAAGAAAATATAAGCCAAGCAATGCCTCAGTCACCAGAAACAAAATGGCATCTCACCTGCTCTGGCACTGGAATGTGACCTCTTTTCTCTAGCAAGGGCCCAGTGCTTGCTGAACTAGCATGAGCCATCAGGTGCTCAGGGATTTGCTACAAAACAAGGACAGTTTCACAGTGTTACTTACACTAAACTTTCCTACCAAAAAAAATGAAACTATAAATTTCAGAAGTATTAAGCAAAGCTAGTATTTCCCTAAAACATTTACACTAAATTCAATGGTCCACAAAGAAATTATCAAATCCGAGAATCCCTACTGTCTAATTTTTATAACACCACTGGCTGAATCAGAACAGGAAGTTTCTGAAGGTTATGCCTGGAGAAAGCCGCAATCCACAGTAACGAGCAGCTGTGAAGCCCCAGCCAGGGTGAGCGCAGCAGGAAGCAGCCGAGAGTTCCAGTACTCACAATGGTCTTGAGTGACCCAAAAGTGGTGATGGTCTGGCGCAAAGCAGTGGTGTCGGCTTCAAAGAGCAGGACAGTGGAATCTTCAGGCTTAAGTGTCAAACTGCCCAGTCTGGGGGAAAAATAAACAGGGTTTATCTATCTTCAAGGAACATCTACTTTAGCTGCTTCTAAAACAAAAGCCAAGTGCTTGCTTCAGCAGCACATATACTAAAACAAAAGCCAAACTGAGTTACAGTGGACCTCAGTTCATGAACTTAATTCTTTCCACAATTCGGTTCACAACCAAATTGCAAGCATATTTTAAATGACTGTACTTTTCTAAAAAATTCAACCAAAAGCAGGTGGCTTAATCATGTATCAGCAAGTGTAAATATATAAAGCAGGACGATTTTACCACAAGAACAGACAAATCAAGTTAATACCCAACACATGCAATAAGTTACAAAATTCATTCACTATGCCAAAGGCAAAAGTCAAAACTAGCAAAAAGAGTCTTTACCTCTCCAGGCACACAGAGACTTGATTGTCTAGATCCTTGCTTTGGGTGCATTCCAGTTGATGAATTAGACAATTGAACTGGCCCAAGAGCTGCAGAAAATGAAACCATGTAGCCATGATGACATAAAAAGCACCAAGTATACCCAAGTTAAAAAAATCGGCATTTGAGATTAAACTTGTATGTGATTTAAATTAATGTTGCATTTCCAGGAAAATATTCTCTGGAGAACATCATGCTCAGACTAAGTCTAGGCACCCAGCCACCTTACCCAGTAGAGCTGCTGGGCTTGCTGCTGAAGCGTCTCCTCTTTAAGCTGATGGATGAGGTCCACCTGCTCATACAGCCACACCTCACGGCTCCGAAGGCATTCCAGGTGACGGCTTATGCAGCTGTGAATCTGAGCTTTCACCTGGGGGACACACATGCTAACTTCAGTAGTGTCATAAGCTCAAAGAATGACACAAAATGCCAAGGCTCTTAAATGTTTGGGGGTCACAAATCCTTCTGATTAAAAGACATCCAGGGAGTATCTTGCAAGGAAAATACATATGCTCTAAATTTTGCCTATAATTTCAGGGTTTAAACCGGACATGGTACCACACGCCTGTAATCCCCAGCATTTGGGAGGCTGAAGCAGGAGGATCACTGTGAGTTTGAGGCCAGCCTGGACTATGTAGTGAGTTCATGTCAGCCTGAACTATACACAGTGAGACCCCACCTCAAAAAAACAAAAGTGCACTCATGGACCCACAAAGTCCCATGGCTTCCAGTTTAAGAATCTCAGCCATAAAGGTACACTTAACCGCTAAGATCCTCCTTCCATACTCTTCATCCTCCCCCTAAGAAGATCAGGGTTATTTTGGGTGCCCTAATATAATCAAGCAAAACACAAAACCAAACTAAAACGACACCGAGGATACGCCAGAAGATACTGATCCTCTCAGTTTTCCAAATAATTTAGAATATAGGGCTTTACCAGTTCACCGAGAAAGAAGACAGAGGATTAACTTCAATAGCTGCCCATGAGCAGCCCGTTTGCAACAAGCTAACGTAGTAAGGACATGTGCTACCACATATTGACAGCTAGAAGGCCATTAGGACAGATGGAATAAACTTATAAACTAAATGTTTCTGAGAGTGTAACAGTGAGAGTATAAACAATTTTTATATTTATCACACAAGGGATAAATATAAAAATCCAAAGAAAAAAATCAAAACTGCTATAAGCCATGCATGAGAACCCGAATAACAGTATTTTAAAACACATTTTTTTCTGTCTAACAAATGGTGTTTCAAAGTCAAGCACTTGACGCACTAACAGAATACTACTGGAACGAATGGATGTCATTCTGGCTCTCGGAATGACAAGGCCAGCGAGGACCATCCTGCACACATATAGGGGATGCAGCTAAGCGGAAGCCTACTCAGGGCCTCTAGGTATTTTTCACTGATGACAGCAACTGGCACAGGGGCCATGTAGACAAGCAATTAATGATGTACACTGACTGCAGGTGTCCGAGTGGCAAAGGGTTTTCCAGGGTTTTCCACTCCTGCCCTATTACTCCCCGGAATCCACGCACCAAGCAGCTGGCAAGGATTAAGTAGATCACACCCAGCAGGGGGTGAAACTTTCTGGCTGGCACTGTGAGAGGCCACATCTTTGACCATGCTCTAACCAACCCTGTCCTGAGTCCAGACAAAGGAAGAAAAACTTGCATCCCACCTCTCGCAAGTTATCTTTAATCTGCTGTTCGGCCCGGAGAACTCCACCAATAGCAAGCTCCAAGTCCCTGCGGGCATCGCTACACCTCAGAAGGGGCTCTCTGATGCCGGTGCAGCCGATCTGGTCCTGGGTAGTGCTCATCCTGCTGACTCTTCCTTTAGAAGAATAAAGGGGGAAAATTCCAGTTAACACAAATTCCAACCAAATCCCACCTTTTAATCAAATGATTGTTCCAACCAGCTCCCCTTACTATTTACTCAGACTCCCCCCCAACACAGGACCCAAAATGCAGGACACATAAGCCCTCCTCTCTCTCCTCTGCACATCTTCCTTTGCTACAAAATTCTCCAAGTCTGCTTTAGTGACACTTCCTTGTGAAGAAATACACTACTAGTCCTGATTCAATAGGACATATTTTTCAAAAGGTTAAACAGAACATTAATTAGAATTTAAATTTCTGGGCTGCAGATGTGGCTGAGCAATAGAAGCTTCCGCCTAGCATGTAGGAGGTGCAGGGTTAGGTGCTAAGCACAACCACCACGAAAGTAGGTTTCTATTTATAACACACGAGTGTTCCTCAGCATAGTTAAACTAAAACGTATGGAAGGATCCAGAGACTTTGAAACTAAGCTGCTAACCAGTAATTTGAGAATTCAGAATAGTGTTTAGAACTTCCACTCACCTAAATGTACTGAGAATACGGAATTTTTTTAATTCAGGAAGAATTTAAGAATGATTTTGTAGCTAGATATATTCTTTTCAAGAATACAGATCTGACATTTCATATGGCTACTACAGAGGTTGAGGCAGAAAGATCCCAAGTTTGAGGCCAGCCTGGGAAACTCAGCAAGACCCTATCTCAAAATGAAAAAAAGGGCCTGGGACACAGCGCTCTGCAGTGGAACACCTGCCAAACACGGATGAAGCCTCGATTCAACCGCCACCACCACAAACAGTAATAATTTCAAAATACAAAAAAGGTACTTAGAGCAACTAGTATGGGTAAATACAAAGGGTTCTCTAATAAATTGAGACAAAAAACAGGAATGGAAAGAAGCACACAATGATGTAATGAGACAAACAGAAGGTCTACCACCCAGAAGCAGCTTCTGAACACTCCGCAATCCCTGACCACTGTGGCCCAGGTGTCCACAGGGCTCTGGGTGTCAGGGCCTTAGAGCCACATTCCTGTCTTGCCTAATTACTCAACCATTTTCTCTGATTACCTGGATGAAAACATAGAAGGCAGCTATCACAGTCAGAGAAAACACAAGGCTGTGGCACAAAGAAATTCCAAACCCTCCATGCTGCTGGTACAGCTTACAAGATGTAAATTTTTTTTATTTGAATAAGGCAAAAGAGACTTTTTTTTAAACTGGGGATCAAAGCTAGGGAGTGCTGAACTATACCTCCAGCTGTTTATTTTGAGACAGAGTCTCACTAAATTGCTCAGGCTGGCCTCAAACTTGTGCTTCAGCCTCCCAAGTAGTTAGGGTTATAGGCACATGCCACCACACCCTGCTTAATGATATTTGTTTCTGGTTTTTGAGACAGGGTCTTACTATGTAGTCCAAGCTGGCTTCGAAACTTGAGGTGATCCACCTGCCTCAGCTTCCCAAGTGCTGGCCTTAGAGGGATATACCACCACACCTGGCAATATTTGTACTGAAAGCAAGCTCTATATCAATAGCATTGTGCTGGGTCTGACGCTAACTTGCCTATTATATGACTGCACCCATGGTATTGTGTTTGTCACATGACTAATGTGTTCCACGATTATTAGACTGAATTTGAAATTTATTTCTGGGTAGCACACTTTAGAAGGGGACACTTAGAAAAGGCCCCAAAACCATGACAAACTTCTCCAGGAAGGAAGGCTGCTCAGCCTAGATAAGAGTCTCTGGGAGGACGTAATTGCTATTCTCAAATACTCAGAAAACAGAAGACTTAGGCTTGTTCAAAAATGGCCAAGGAGTCCTGGGGATTCAGCTCAGTGGTTACAGTGCTTACCCTGCAAGCACAAGGTCCTGAGTTCGATCCCCTGCACCGAAAAAAAAAAAAAAAAAAAAAAAAACCTACCACTTGGTTTTGGCTGGGGATTTAGCCCAGTGGTTAGAGTGCTTGCCTTGCAAGCACAAGGCCCTGAGTTCAATTCCCAGCACCAAAAAAAAAAAGAAAAAAAATGGCCAAGGAGGGAAAGAGTTACAAGAAACATCCAGACAACACTGAATACTTCCTAACAGTCTAAAGGGAGCTGCCCACCTGCCATGAAGGTAACTGGGGCTGGCCTTCGATGAAGGAGGAGAAAGCAGACTGAGGGCAAAGATGGTGTGTGTCCCACCTGCAGAGAAAAACTGATGGAAGATGCATGCAGCCACCTCACCAAACTCCTTCCACCAACTCACCAAAAATCCAGATCCAGGAACTGCAGTTCCACACAACAAACTCAAAGTTCAGAAACTTTCTAAATTCCCCTTGCCAATCCCTTTACCTCAGTCTGTTTCCCCACAAACACCCATAAGAAGAAGGGCTCCAGAAATTGGATGTTGAGCCCCTGGGGAGATTTTCCTAACCCTGAAAGCACTAACTGAAGTCACTCCACTGCTCCATTTTCAAACTGTAAGCAACACTGGGTGCTAGGTACCCACTGGAGGGACTTCTGAAAACAACTGAGCATATGGGAAAGTGCAGAGAGGTGTGGGGACTGCAGGTCACCTCCTCACCACAGGATGCACTGCACTCAAATCAGCCAGGCAAGGCAGGCTTGCTTAGCTGTCTTCCAGTTCACCTCTGCCGAACTTCCCACTCTTGGGTCCCTGCCAGAGCCCACCACAGTTAAATTTAATCAAGCTAAAGCATTGCTTTATGTCTTAGTTACTTTTCTCTCATTGCTGAGACTAAATACCTGATACCCAAAGATAAGGGGGAAAGGTTTATTTGGCTTACAGTTTGTAGAGGTTTCAGTCTACTATCAGCTGGATCCAAGGCAGGGTGGTATGGCACAGAGGCAGAAGGCAGCAAGGTAAGCAAGGGAGCCAGAGAGAGCTGGAAACAAACATCTTTCTGTCCCTTATATCTTACTTATCCAGGCTACCTGGCTTTAGGGTGGGTAGCACTCCACCCTTAATCCTAACACCCTTAATCCTAGCATCACATCCTTGATCCCAGCAGAACTAAACTGAACCAATCAGTGGACTAATTTAGCAATCACACACTCTAGATCCAGCCCCATCTATGACCACAACGAAGCTCTGGAGGTACATCCAGACACAAACCATAACACTTTATAAAGAAAGTCAAAACTCGAGGACAGATGGGAGACAAACTCAAATACACACAGTGTGGACCACGCTGCTAGATCCTAAAGCAAGTCTTCCCAACTCAATCACAAGCACCAGGCAGCTGCCTGTTACAAGGGTAAGGGTGAAAGCACAGACTGCATCTTTCACCTTATCAGCTATGGGCAGGACACAAGATAAGATCATGAAGTTACAAAACTGATTTTTCCACATTGACCGTATTTTTCAAATTAAAATGAGTGTTACTCTTCAAAACAATCACCTTATTAGAATAAGGGTCTTTCGAGCCCACTTGCCAGCTACTAGGAAAACCTGTTTCCTGTCTTCACAGCCAGTCCTTGCTGCCCTAGACTTGTTCCTTCCTCTTCACTGTGGTGCAGTCATAGGGCAGTCAGCTCCATACCTCTGATCCTGAGGAAGGAGCCAGGCAAACACTTGCCCTCTTGCACTCTGAGAAGGAAGCCTTCGGGTCTAAAATCGCCCCCATTCTACGGGTGAGCTCGGATCACAGAGGCCACTGCAGGAGGTAACCGGCTCCGGTGGCCACTTGCAACAATAACACGCCACCTGTTTCAGGCAAAGGGTCAGTGTGGTAGTCCAGAGACCACTCCAGAGTCTGACAGAACTGAAGTCTGGGTATGTCTGCACATTTGAGTCCCCTGAACTTAACTCTAGGACCCTAACTCTGGGCCTCACCTTCCTCTGGAAACATGGACACAATGACAGCAGTGTCAAAAGACACAATCACAACAACTTAAAGATCTCAACTGGCTTCATTTTCAATTCTAGAATTGCCCAACACTTGGTTTCACAAAGTAGAATATATATTCCAATGGGCTGAGCAGAAGAGGTTTGGTTTTATAGACAGAAAAAGGCTGAAGAAAGCAGAAATAAAAGAGAAAGCAAACTGGGCCTTTTCAAAGTTACATTCAAAGTTACATTGTCAGGAGGGGACAGAGAGAACAAGCATCAATCAGATAACATCAGCTATTCCAAGTACCTTTGTGTAAGGATTACTGCCAGGGAACTTCATTATCATGCCAATTAAAACTGGCCTTTGAGAACTGTGGCTGTTTTGATTGCTTTTGTGAGGTCATTATATAATTTCAGCTTGGTCCTGAGCAACTTTAGTGTGAGTGCCTCCATTTTCATTTTCAACCTGGTCAACAGCAGGAGCTTAGCTCAAAGCCGTGATCTGTAAATCGTGTTTAACAGTAGCTGCACCTGAAAGACCACAGCAAGGTAACACGAGGCTACTGTCTGTAACATTCACCCTAGTCCCTGCACACCGGTACTCTGACACTGCAGGTATTCTTGGTATTAGGCTTAGCTGAGTGCAGAGACTTCAGCAATCTCCACCTCTGGAGGAGAAAAGCCAGTACCCAAACTAGCGAAGGCTTTCAGGTGAGAAGCTCCTGACTTAGGATCCTTCAGCCACTTCTCAGTAATATGACCTTGGGTGCCATTTGCCCTTTTGGGGCCTAACTTCCCAACTCATAAGTAAGGGTAACCACATACAGATACAGAAACAGAGTCGATAAAGAAAGTAGGGCTTGGTGAATGATAGCGCCCCACCTGGTCTTTCAACCGTGCAACACAGCAGAGGGCAAATCATTTTAGGGCTAAAACTCAATAGTCTAGGCTGGGGATTTAGCTCAGTGGTTAAAGTGCTTGCCTTGCAACCACAAGGGCCCGAGTTCAATCCCCAGCACACAAAAAAAAAACAAACCTCAGTAGTCTAAGCCAGCAATGACGAAACGAAACTTTTAGAGCTTTCAATGATACAAACAACCCGCTGTGCCATTTATTTGCCATCAGCGGACTCTACACCCTCTAATATATACCAAATATGCACACTTTTGCCTGTTTCTTGTCTGTACAATGGACCAAATTAGCTCTAATTCTAAAATTCAATTAAGTTTCTAAAAAATGTATTTTTATTTTCACTGTCATAATCCAAACCACCACCCTAGCACCTCCCAATGAGGACTTCCTACTTTTTGAGATGAGCTCACTGCTTTCTAAAACTTCCCTCTTTCTAGGTGCTCTGTCCTAAGCTTTCAAGTAGGGGAAAATGTAAAGGAGGAGAGAAACACACACACACCCCTCAAACAAGTAACAGAACCTGATGTTTCTTTAAAGGAGGGAGTTCTACAAACCATACATGCCATACTTAGACAATGTTTTGCAGAATCCTAGTTATTAAGTCCAAAGATCTTGGAGAGGGAACTGTGCAACTAACCACAAATGAAACTAAGTCATTATCCGTTAAACCACAAAATTACTAAAAAGCTATAACCCTCTTGGACCCACACGAATCACAATTTAAGTTGAAAAAACTTGGAGATGTCGCTCAGAGGTAGGGTGTGCTAGGGCGTGCGAAAGGCTCTGGTTTCCAGCCTCTGCACCAGAAATAATGTTTAAAAGGTTATACAAACCTTAATTATGTGTTAAGTACACCATTCACATTTCACAGATGGCACCAAAGCTCCACACAGTCTGAAGGACCCTTTTAAAGGGTCACAGCCATGAGACAAGATGTGGGTTTGGAACGAAGACTCCTACGGTCTAGTCTGGATGGGCCCGTTCTTCCTTCAGTGCATTCTTATCTAAAATTATTTTTATTTGCCAACTCTGGAGTTGAAAACTAGCATCCCAGTGGGCTGCCACTGAGTAACTTCCATGGAGACCCTCGTTCACTCTTCCTGGACTCCACACAATCACGGTTCTCCAGGACTGTGGGGAACCGTCTGGGGGTTCCTGGGTAGGGTACACTGGGGACACGCACAGCGCCCCTGGACGTCGCCGCAGGCCCCGGCAGCCGGGCGCTGCCCAGGGCGGGACCAGGGGGCAGGAAGGGCAGGAGAGGCCGGCCTGGGAGGCCTCCGGGCCTTGCCGGGCCAGGGCCCTGGCCGTGCCTCTCGTCCGCGCGTTCCTGCACCTCCGCCACCGCACAGAAGCTGGCCTTTCTCCACGTACCTTGAGTCACCCTTGGCTCCACTCCTGTCACCTAACGAAACACAGGCCCTTTCGGAACCCCGCATCCGCTGGAGGCCACGCCGCTCGGACCCTAGCCGCGACCACCCCGACGACCCCGACCCCTACCTGGCGAGGCCGGCAAGACGGCGGCACAACCAAAGGCTCAAAAATTAGAAAACGCACGTCAGGTGAGACCAGGTTTCGTTCCACTGCCCGCGCCGACGCCCGAGCTTGTCAAGACGGCTGCCGCAGGCACAAGCGGGCCCTTTATCCCCGCGGCAGCGGTCAGGGGAGGGCGGCGCGCGAGGGGCGGAGGAGGGGCGGGGAGAGCGCACGTCGCGGTCGCGTCCTCCCGCCCTCCTCTCCTTGCCCGCGCCGCCCCGCGCCGCGCCCAGCCCCGCCCCCCCCCGCCCTCCCGGTAGCCGAGACGCCCTGGAGCTGGGCTCCCGCAGCGCCCACTGCACTCAAGCATCCAGCGTGGCAGACGGCTCGGAGCGGATGCAGCCCAGCCCTCCCCTCAGGGGCACGTCTACCCGCGCGTCTGGCACAGGCGCACACTCGCGGCCTCACGATGCCTCCCACCCAGCACAAGCGGGCTGCGCCCGACCCAGACACTGGGACATCCGAGTCCCTTTGCGGGTGACAGGATTCTACCGGCTGAGAGGGAGGCGGGGGAGCCCTATGGGGGTCTGGGACACCTGGCACTCCTTAGTACTACCGCTCAGACTGTGCCAAGATAGTCTCTAGGCTGCTGCAGGGCAGGCCAGGAGCAACCTAAACAGCACCGTCGCTACCTCTAGGTCACCTAGTGAAATACCCGCATCTAAACAGTAAGAGCAAAACCAGTGAGGGCAATGAACACTAAGGGCTGTCGCCCACAAGCACTCAGATGAACAGAGCTGACAGAAACGTCTCCCTCGTCAGTGAAGCACTCAGTCTGTCTCTGTCTCTCAGACTGGGTCTTACAGTAGTTCACGGTGGCCTTGAGCTGGCCTGTAACTCTACACGATCCTCCAGCCTCAGCCTCTGGAGTGCTGCTATTACAGGTGTGTGCCACCGCAGCTGGCAGCAGAGTTTCTAAGACACCAATTCAGACACTCATTATCAACAATAATGAGAAAATAGTTCTAAATCCAAATCCCTCTTTGGATAACAGTTTGTGACCATACAAAGAAAACTAGACATACAACTCTGATGAAATTTTACAGCCCTTCGTGCTTTATGTCAACAACTAGAAAGAAGAAATTCTTTACTAAAAGATAATTGATGGCAAAAATCACAGTGCTGTTCTGGCTCTAGTTATCAGCTATACTTTAGTGAACTAAGAATTCCTTCTCTCTAGACACCACATGCATAGTCCAGCCTGGTCACTTTGCCCAGTGTGGCTCTCCCAGCTCTCTGCCAGCCACACCAGCCTCTTCTTCCCAACTGTCCATTGTTCAAGTCATCACCACTACAAAGCCTAACCTGAAAAAACACTTCATTCTTCAACAGTTCTGGGCCAGAACAGCAAAAGCAATCCCGGATAACAACAGCAAAGCAGGAGGCATCCTTACAGACAGCTAAGGTAGGTGGAAACACTATAGACAGATAGGGCTGGGCCTCCAGGGATCAGTGCAGACGATGAGAGCACATCAAAACTGTGCCTACAGGTGCATCTGAAGAAGATGAAAGTCACAATGGCCAGATTTACATAGTTCCCTAAGGGATAAACAGAAGCTTGAGACTATGGGTAACAACTATTTTGAGATTTCCCTATGAACAAACCGCTATCTTATTAGAGGTGGGCCATCCTCTCCCACCCACTAAGACTAAAACTAAAACTACTAAGACTGACACTAAAGACTACAGATTATCAACCAAATTAATGATATCATTCATATGCCCTTACTACTACTGGTTCAGTATTAGCCAAGTGGCTGTACTTGTAATCTTATGGATTATAGTTTTTGGTTTTGGTTTTGTATTTTTTTTTGGTGCTGGGGATCAAACTCTGGGCCTTGTGCTTCCAAGAGAGGTACTCTAACCACTGAGCTAAATCCCCAGCCCCAGGATTATAATTTTGACCCACACTGTACCCACCTTGTAATTTGCTCTATAAAACTTTCTCAGAGGACTGAGCTCACTGGCAACCCATTCGGACCCCTCCTGTCTTTCAGGAGCTATTTCTATTCCCCATTCCTGTTCCTCAATAACTTTTTCTGTACTTAACCTCCATTGTTCCTTAGAATTCATTCTTGATTTCAGGGAAGAAGAACTTGGCATATCTGACATCTAACAGGTTGGGATTTACATTTTTCCACTATATCAATATCACAACCCCAGATTTGAAGTCACATTATAAAACTACAGTGATAAAAACAGCATGGCACTGGCACAAAAACAGACATGTGGATCAACAGAACAGAATAGAGGAAGTAGACATGTTCAACTATTTGATCTTCAAAAAAGGGATCAAAAACACACACTGGAGGAAATACAGCCTCTTTAATAAATGGTGCTAGGAAAACTGGATATCCACATGCAGAAAATTGAGTCTAGACCCATATATCTCACCATGTACTAAACTAAAATCAAAATAGGTCAAAGATCTAAATGTTAAGATAGAAGCAATCTGCTGGAAGATAAAATAGGTAAAACTCAAAGTTCTAAGTGTAGATACAGACTATTTAAACAGAATCTCAATGGCACAAGAAATAATATCAAGAATCAACAAATGGGCTGGGTATTTAGCTCAGCGGTTAGAGTGCTTGCTTTGTAAGCACATGGCCCTGAGTTTGATCCCCAGCACCAAAAAAAAAGAATCAACAAATGGAATCATCTCCAATTGAAAAGCTTTTGCAAAAAAAAAAAAAAAAAAAAAAAAAAAAAAAAAAAAAAAAAAAAAAAAAAAAAAAAAAAAAAAAAAAAAAAAAAAAAAAAAAAAAAAAAAAAAGGCTTTTGCACAGCAAAGGAAACCACCAACAAAATGAAGAGACAACCTACAGAATGGGAAAAAGTTTCTGCCAGTTACTCCTCAGAGGGCTAACATCTAGAATATATAAAGGACTCAAAAAAATTAGACTCCTGGTCTGGAGATTTAGCTCAGTGGTTAGAGTGCTTGCCTAGCAAGTGCAAGGCCCTGAGTTCAATCCCTGGCAGCAGAAAAAAAAAAAAAAATTAGACTCCCCAAAATAAAAGATCCAATCAAAAAATGGGCAAGTGACATGAACAGACACTTCTCAGAAGTAGAGATGGCCAATAAAAATGAAAAAATGTTCAACATCACTAGCCATTAGAGAAACTCAAATTAAAACAACACTGAGATACTTCTTAATCCACAAAGAATGACTATCATCAAGAAATCAAACAACAAATGCTGGCAAGGGTGCAGGAGTGAGGAGGAACCCCTGGAACCCTTCTACATTGTTGGTGGGAATGTAAACTAGTTACGACCACTAGGGAAACCGGTGGGAATGTAAACTAGTACATCCACTTTGGGAGATTCCCAAAAAAACTGAAAACAGAAATTCCATTTGACCTAGCTATTCATTCCCCTCCTTGGAATCTTCCCAAGAGTTAAAGTCATCATTTTACAGTGATACATGGATACCCATATGTATGGCAGTACAATTTATAATAGCTAAATCTTGGAAACAGCCTATATGTCCATCAACAAATGGATAAAGAAAATGTACAAACTGAGTGTGGTGGCACACACCTGTAATCCCAGCAATCCAGAGGCTGAGGCAAGAGGATCAAACCAAGTTCGAGGCCACCCTGGGCTATACAGTGGGTTCAAGGCCAGCCTGAACTACACACTGACACCATGTATTAAAAAAAGGCAGGGCGGGGGGTAAGGGTGCAGCAGATATTCCTTGTTTAACGATCTACCTTTTTAACAACTGCTTGAACTTGGAACCCATCTCGTTTTTGTACAGTTCTATACATCTTGCTTATAGAGCCTCAATGTCTTTTCTTTGTACAGTATACCTTGCTTATACAGTACTGTAATTTTCACTAACTGTACTGTATAGTATAGTACTGTAGTTTTATGTTCTGTTATATATTACAGTACTGCAAGTAAGAGTTATACAAATAAAAGCAAAGTCACCAAGTAGGAGTTCCCTTTGACCATTTCTTTCTTCTGAATATCATAATGTATATACTATATACATTTCCTCATTTAGCGCCCAATTCATTTGATGACAGGTTAACTTGGCTGTTAAACAAGGAATGTCTGTATTTATACACAATGGAGTACTACTCTGCCATAAAGAAGGATAAGCTTGAGGCATTTGTAAGTAAATGGATACACCTCGAGACTATAATGTTAAGTGAAATAAATCAGACACGCAACTTTAAATACTGCATAGTTTCTCTTATACGAGAAACCTAAAATATAAATAAAGAACAAAATAAAGGCTAGATAAGAGAAAGTAGGGAGATCTTTTGCAAATGGGAAAGGGACAGGCGATGGAAGAAGGTGGGGGAAGAAGGGAAAAACGATTAAAAAAAGAGTCAAAGAAAAACATGGAAATAGAGCTTTTTCAAATGGGATAGGGATCAAGAGTTGGAGGGAGCAGAAGGAATGGGAAGAGTTAAAAAATAATTAAGACGTCCCACCTCCATGTACAAACTCCCCCTGATAAATGTAATCATTATATACTGTAAACATGTACTAATAAAAATACATAGTTTATTAAAAAAAGAAAAAGAATTGGCCTGGCTCACAGAATTGGCTGCTGCCTCCTCCAGGCCCACTGTAATCTGTATTGGCTTCCAGCATGACCCCTGAATCCTGTTACCCTGTAGGGAGAGGTCTAACCAAGGGCAACCTGAGAGAAGACTGAGACTTAGCTTTGAACACCCTAAAGCTGAATGCACAGCCTGCTCCCACCGCCCTGGCATTACCTACGTGCCCTCCTGAGTCAACGTAAGAGGATGTCCCCGGCACTCAACAGTGGTTGGGGGGCTGGGGATTTAGCTCATTGGTTAGAGTGCCTCCCTTGCAAGCACAAAGCCCTGAGTTTGGTCACCAACACCAAAAAAAAAAAAAACAAAAAAAAAAAAAAAAAAAAAAAAAAAAAAAAAAAAAAAAAAAAAAAAAAACAAAAAAAAAAAACAGTGGTTGGCCCTGAATAAGTGATATGAATGAGCAGGTTCAGACTGGCCACCATGAAGTACCAGCATATTTCTGCTATGAACACAACCACTTATTCCCACTACAGCCTGTATTATTAATTCGGAAACGTTTTCATAAGAGGAAACTATTTCTAGCACAACTATTACTTTCTTTTTTCAAACAAAACAAAACAAAGCTGGCAAGGTTGTTGCCACTGAAACCATGATCCCAGGACAGGTGCTGAGAGAGACTTTCAGACAGTGCTTAGCTCCAGGTTTGAGAATTAGAGAGCTGGGGAGTTAGCTCAGTGGTTAGAGCAGCTTGCTCATAAAGCACAAGGCCCTGAGTTCGATCCCCAGCACCAAAAAAAAAAAAAAAACCACAAGAGAATTAGAGGGGAATTATTTACTGTATTCACAAACAACTGGAGATTTCCTTTCTCTGATGCTACAGTGGCACGGAAACCCCAGTGACATCAAAAGACGTTTGGGAGGCTTTTAGAAATGGGGCCATGCCCTATCTTCAACCTGAACTTCTTGCCGTAAGATAGTTAAGGACAGGAAAACATCTTACTGATCTATCATCACATTAATAATACAATTTAATCCCTGGTTTTGTATGATAAAAGTGTTGTGGGTTTCTGCACAGAAGCAAAGGAGTGACACAATATTTTCCCTCCTCTAAAGTCTGAGAGACTAGCAATAATGCCAAATTAAAAGGGAAAACAAAACCAAAAAAAAAAAAAAAAAAGTGAAAACAAACCTGCCATTGCGTTCTTTGGAAACGTGTAATTCTGCAAGTATTAAGACTCAGCATCCTTGCAAGCACAAAAAAAAAAAAAAAAAAAAGACTCAGCATCTCACCTGTGACCAAACTGACAAACAAGCAAAAGTATTCCAGCCTATTTTGTCAAGTATTCACTCCATCACTCTCCGAACTGACACACTTAGAGAGTGCTCAAGGTAATGCTGGGAAGAGGGCTCTTAAGACCCCAAAGTGCCTGCAAATACACTGCCTCAAAAATGAACATCATGATTCCACAAATTATGGGTAACTTAGGTTAAGAATCTAAGAGATAGTCAATGAGTCATTCATGCCAGAGGTAAGTTAAACAAAACAAAAAAAACCGCACAAAATAATTACCTTGTTCACTTGCCAGTAAGTCTGCCTGACTCAGCAGGTATGTATAACTTACCAGGATCTGAGGAGCCGAAGGACTGACTAGAGGCTGACACACGATGACTACAGTGCTGTGATTTAATAGTGGAAGACAAGCTGCAAAGGCCGACATGGCAGCTCCCTGACTAACAAGCCTAAAGAAACAGAACTGTTACGAATGCTACAGGCCAGAGCACACATAGGCAGCTCGGCCAACGTCCAGCCTGGGCCTCCACACTGTTTGTGCACAGGCTATGTTGAAGCAATGTGTGTGCCAATAATGAAAGCAAGGCCAAAATGAAAACCTGGGGACAACAATTTTAGAAGGGCTGAGAAGCAGCAGGAAAAATACTAAAAACACCAGATATCCATCTAACTGTTCTCTCGTGAAACGGGACAGAGCTGTTTGGTCCCTTTTTGTGGTTATTTTAGGTTTGCCTTTTGCAAGCCTGCTGGTATGTGAAAGAGGCACTGAATTGCCCACTGGCTGATGGCAGTTCTGCCTTGGAAGGTGCTCCCGGCATTGGTCACGCATCACAAGTCTTCATTCTCTTTTCTTGAAAAGAGCTGGTGAGTAATGCATATAAAGTACTTAGAATACAGTAATACCTGACACAAAGTGAGAGCTGTACAGGCACTAACTAATTTTATTACTTGGATGATCAGGAAGATATTTGATAACATAGTTCACGAAGTCCCTATCATCTGTCCCTGGGACTCCTGCAGACACCTGGAAACTGATGCTTGCTCCTCCCCTTCTGTCCTCCAGCTGCTCCCCTGCAGGAGGATGAGGACCTGAAAGCAAGCTCCTCTCTCCTCCTCACCTCCTGCAGGTGTCTGCTCGGGTCGTCTTCTCAGCCAGGCCATTCCCTCCTCTCCTGCTTCATAAGTCTTCTTATTCTCCATGGCACTTACCACTATCTGACATGGGGACACCACGTATTTTCGGACCTTTCCCCTCAGAGAGCACACTAGAAGGCAAGTTCCACCAAGCAGGAACTTTCTGTTCACTCTTGTATAGCAGGCACTCAGTATAATTCAACAAATTTGTTATTACCTCCAGTCTACCATGCTCCAGGGCTTTTTCTTTTTTAAAACATTATCTCATTTAGTCCTCACAGACCTTTAAGGGAGGAGTTATCATCACCATTTTTTACAGAACCTGGAGGCACAACAAGGTTAAATATCTTATCCACAGTCATGAGATTCCAGTAGAAGAGCCAAGATTTCATCTCAAGCCTGGATCTAAAGCCCCCAGCCACACCAGGTATTCTGAAGGGCTCAAAGTATTAACGCTTACTGTATTCATTCAACAAATATTTGAGGACCTGAGCTGACATGTACAGTGTAGTCCCTGAGGAACACAATGGTGAACTTGTCAGGCTGGGGATGGAGCTCAGTGGTAGAGAGCTTGGCTATCAAGCACAAAGCCCCCAGTTCCATCACCAGCATCCAAAACAAACAAACAAACAAACAAACAACGGTGAACTTGTCTCCTAGAGGATAATTTGTGTCACTGACTAGCCCACTTAGAAAATATGAATTTTGGGCCTGGGATTTAGCTTAGTGGTTAGAGTGTTCGCCTCGCAAGCATGAGGCCCTGAGTTCGATCCCCGGTACCAAAAAAAAAAAAGAAAATATGAATTTTTTGAAATGAGAAACTAGAAGTTAAAAGTGCAGCAACAGCAGCAGCGGGGACTGGCTGTGAATGCCTCCCGCTACACTAACACTTTACTCAGGAGGGACTGTAATAGCATCACGATTCACCAGGCTCCGGAAAGGAGGCAGGCATACGTGGCAAAAGAGGCCACAGTTCCACGAAACCCCTACCCAGGTTCCTAAGATCAGCACAACCACACTGATTTACTAAAATGGGATGGCTGTGTTCCCCACAGTAGGATGTCCTGGGGAGTTCTAAAATAAGACACCTTCGCCTCACTGAGAAACATGTCTTCCTTTCCTCTCCTAGCTCAATATGCTTTTTCACTTTGCAATATGTACACCCTAATAAGGTTATTGTGGAGATTCACTTAGGCATAAACAGCACAAAACTTTAAGCACCTAGGGTTTTCTCCAGAGAGGTCAGGACAAAGGCTCACGGAAGAGGGGAAAAAAGAGTAAAATGTAAGACAAGTTACTGTGCTAGCGCTCACATTCTTTATCTCTGGAAGCTAGCAAATTCTCCACAGCAACCAGGTGACCTGCTGGAATCTCCATACACCCCAGCATGAGGGTGACCTTCTCCCAAGGTTCGGCTGCACCGGAAGGTTCTGAGGTCGCACTAGGATCCCAGCGCAGAAATGCGCTACTGTGAACGACTAGGGGTCCCACCCTCACTCCAGGGTCCACAGTCATATTCCAAATTACCAAGTGCGCGGTGGAAGGGTAAGTCCAACCAAAAGGGTGTAACTGCACATTTGGGAGGAGGGGGCCGTGAACCCCCCATCCTTAGGTGCTTTGCGTTTCCACCTGGTAAGCCCTCAGCAATGGACACAGAAAACAGGCCCTGCGCATCCAGAGACACTGTCACCCCGCAGCTGGGGTAAGGCGGTGGTGGCCACACAGGTGACTGTGCAGGAAGGACCTCCTGCACACCCTTCGAGGACGTGCAGGGTCTGGGAGAGGACAAATCCGGCCAGCGGGCAGGAGGGGAAGGTGTCCAGGCAGGGGGCCGCACAGGCCCGGTGCTACCCGGAGCCCCAGAGAGGGGGCCCGTGGCCCGGGATCCGGGGGACCGGGAAGAGGGCAGGCCCCGCTGTGATCCAGGAAGCTCCAGCCCTCGGGGAGGGGCCGCCCCGCCCGCGGCCTGTGAGCGGGAGAACGAGGGGCCCGCGAGCTCCGCGGTTCTTACCCGATCTGAGGCTTCTACCGGTGACTCGAAGGGACCACGGACGGTCGGCCACACCGCCGGGAACAAGCCGAGGGCCCAAAGGCAGAGTTCTCGCGAGAGCTCGCCCTCCCCGCCCCACGCCTCACGCCACGCTGCCGAAGTCTCGCGATATTTGGCTCGGTCCGCTGAAAGCCCTTGACTGCCCTCTGCCCCTAGAGGGCGCGGAGTGGCTACGTCCAGCCAAAGGAAGCCAGCCTCTAGAGCAAGGACCGCAGACAACCGTGAGTCATTCTCCCGCACCGAATGTACTCTCACCGTGGGTTTTACTTCCACTTCACGGGCAGATGCAGAACTGCATGTCAGGTGATGCGAAGGACCGTGTGAAGTACGATTCCATTTACATGCAGTATTTTTTTCAGATTCATAAAGGCCACATAATGGGGTTGGGGATTCAGCTCAGTGGTAGACCGCCTGCCTAGCCAGAGCAAGGCCCTGAGTTCGATCCCCAGTCCTCCCCCCAAAAAAGGCCACATACTAATTATTCGTTCTCATGGGGATGCAGTGTGAACTGTCAATATGTGTACACAATGTGTGACGCTCACACCAGGGAAATAGGCATGTCCATCGCCCCAGACACTTCTTTGTGGTGGGAACGTGAAAATATTTTTTGCTCTCCATTTGGAAATATTCAACTAATTATTTTCAACCGAAGTTGTCATAGTATTCTAGAAAACATTATGAATTATTCCTCCTGTCAAACTGCACATCGTTACCCATTAATACAGCAGTGAAATGAGAGAGGACAGTGGTTACCGGGGGCTGAAATGACTGTCGTAGGTACAGGGTTTCAGTGTGGGGGACAGAAGATCTGCAGGTGGGCAGAGATGATGGCTGCACAGCAATGTGAAGT
Organism: Hystrix cristata; assembly: GCA_004026905.1. Taxonomy (NCBI): domain Eukaryota; kingdom Metazoa; phylum Chordata; class Mammalia; order Rodentia; family Hystricidae; genus Hystrix; species Hystrix cristata. Next base: position 159,110 of record PVJO010001744.1, read on the forward strand.
GAGATAGGATAGAAAAAGAAAAAGTAGGTAGAAGGGAGACAAGGAAATTAAGACTTTAACATTATACTTTAAAGAAAAACTACAGCTTCAAGACAAGCCTTTTTCTTTTTTTCTTTTTCTTTTTTTTTTTTTTTTTTTTTTTTGGTGCTGGGGATCGAACTCAGGACCTTGTGCTTGCCAGGCAAGCTCTCTAACCACTAAGCTAAAGCCCCAGCCCAACAAGCCTTTTTCTGTCTCACAAAACTCACTCAAAAAATTCCTAAAGGTCCTTTCACAAGAAGCCTGTAAATACGGGCACTAGACCTGTCCTTTTTACCTGTGCATTGCTCTTCCTCCACCTGCCATGGAAGTAGCCATATTAGGGGCTGCAAATCCCAAATTCAAATACATGTAGATGGCTTGTATTGTAACCTGACAGTGAGAATACACATCTAGATTGTGCATCTCAAAGGGATGAGATGTCCCCCACTTCAGCTTCAATGTCCCCCTTCAATGTCTCCCACTCCAGGTTGTAATGTATTTCATCTCTCTGAGTACCAGAACTCCATTCTTTGGGTGCATTCTAAAATAAATCCATATCGTGGCTTTTTCCTGGATGCACCCTGAATGTTTTTTTCTGCAACAGGAGTCAGCAAACCTGCACTTAAATTAAAAGGGTGGGAGGGGTTCCTTATTTCAGCGGTGAAGAGGACGTACAAACTTAACTAAACACTTGCAAAATTGAGAGTCATATGTTTCATGTTAGATAATTTTGCTACAATTCATTTTATATGTTGAGTAAATATGAGACCACACAAGCTAACCTATATATTCTGACTCCAAAGTGTATGCTTGTGTGTACCATGACCCAATTTTTCACACCCGCCTCCACCATGCTGTCCCGCCCAGAGGAGCATTATCCATCTTGGAATTTTTTGGTGAGTTGATTGGTGATCAGGTATCAGTTGGGACCCAAGTTTCTCTGTTTTGACAGAGGACCCCATAGTCACACCAATTCTTTCTCTACAATTCCCACTGAAGAATGGGACCATAACAGAGTTTCACAGATCCCATCAAAGAGTGACTCCAACAAAGTGACCAAAAAACGCCAGAAGAAAGAAAAAGGTGACCAGGATTCAAATACTGATGCTCTGAGAACAGATATACCCTGTGATTTCAAAGGATCTGTGGAGAAAGAGGACCAGTAGCACGTGTCCCAGGGGCCCCCAAAACCCTAGCAGGAGTTACCACACTGAATCACCTTGTCAGGCAGGAGCCAGGGCTGCCTGTTATTCTCCTTTCTTCCATTTCCTCCTCAATTCAGATGCAGACACTGCACTGAGCCTTTCTGGAACTGTAAGTGATCCAAGGATGTCCTTATTACCCAGGATTGAGGTAGGATAAAAGAAAAGAAGATAGGTGGAGAAAAGGAACATTATAATTTTACTAGTAAATTTCAGGACACAGAAGTTACTCAACATTACAATGTATTTTTGCTTCCAGGCAACTAACTCCAGGGAGGGAAAAACCCAACAACAACAAAACAAAATCTGAAGGATCTTAAATATTCAATAAGGCTGCAAATTGAAGACCTGTGCTTTCCAACTGTAAATAGTCTCCCTCTCACTAACCTGCAACCTCAAGAAGGAGTATTATTAAGTGGGCAGCATGTCTCTAAACTTCAAACACATGTAAATGGTTGGTATTCTAACCTAGCCCACCAAATGGGTAACCTGACAGACAGTAAGAGAACACATCTCGGATCACCCATCTTGAAGACAACCCCAAGACCACATAAACACTCCTAGCTGCAGACCATAATCCTTCTCAGTCAATGAGTGAGTGCTTCTTTCTGCTGAATAAATGTCTTCATGCCTTGGGGGCTGGGGATTTAGCTCAGTGATTAGAGTGCTTGCCTTGCAAGCACAAGGGCCTGAGTTCGATCCCCGGCACCACAAAAAAAAAAAAAAAAAAAAAAATGTCTTCATGCCTCTCACTGATAGACCTCAAAGATTCTTTTTCTATAATGAAAGTGAGCAAGGTTTCAGCATACACTGTGGGTGGAGTGAATGGAGGTGCTCATCTCCACATTGCGGGATCCCCTTGGACCCTTTCCAATGACAGAGTGACCGTGAAACCTGATGAGCCTGCCTACACCGCCCAAAGGCCCACATAGCTCTTTGAACAAAGAGTGGTGGCGAGAAGGAACGAAGCTCTATATCAGCTGCCCACTGATTGCTCATCTGAGACCTGTTCATTTGTAAGATTCATTACATGGCTATTGAGAGTTGGTTCAAATGCCTGTGTTATGATAAAGGTCTCACCTTCCCAGTGTGCGCCTGTTCTCCCAAGGTCTGGCTGACCTTGTAGGAACAGTTTTACCATCAACAAAGAATTTATTTTGATATGCATTCTGGTGGCATCCTGGGTCCCACCCAGACCCAGGGTGAATACCTGAGATAAACTCATGCACACCCATTTCCTGGAGGGAGGCATTCCTTTGTCAGAGCATAGATAACTACGGGTGCAGCACCCAGGTGCGCGCTGTCTCTTTCACTCTCTTCTCTGTCTCTCGCCTGCCAAAGTTGCTGATGATTTCTTCCGCTCACATAGCTGATGTTTTTGCTCATGTAGCTGATGATACTTTTCACTCATGTAGCTGATGATACTTTTCCTGTGTGTGCTAGTGGGGGCTGCTGGTCCCCCTTTTTGTTGTGCCCCCATAATGGCTGCTGATTTCTTCTTTCACTCCCTTGAGGCTGCTGGATGTTTCTGCGCATCGATGGGGGCTGCTGTTGGTTGCGCCTCAACGACTGCTGTTTTCTTCTGGCA